>JZLH01S0196318.1:0-45524 GCA_001188425.1 Eucidaris tribuloides
ATTGTTGTTATTATCATAATCACTGTTACTAATTATTATTATGACAATCGTTATCATTATCATCAACACTACTTTATTATTGTAATAATTATTATCATTATTATTATTATTATTATTATTATTATATTATCATCATCAACACCATTATCATATTACTGTTATTATCAATACCATTATCATTATCATTATTATCATTATTAACATTACTATTATTCAATAACTTTAGTTTTTAGATTAAAAAACAAAGTGAATAAATATGAAAGATAATAATACATTTAGCCCACAAACAACTTGTGTAATCATTCCTAATATCCAAATATGATCCAATTTGTGAAGATACAAACTTAATGTAAACAACTTAATATCAGAAGTTTTAGCAACTAAATATCACAAATGACATGACGTGTACATGTACCTCGATAATGTAGAATTGTCAACTTCAGTAATCCTTTGTGGTGTACGAGGTAACTGCTATACACTAAATAACACTTTCTAGACAAACAACGAGGACACCCATGGTTGAAAATATTCCGCAGAGCTCGACGACACAGATGCTGTTTCAGGTAATGCTTGTTGCGCTTCCAACAGTGTAACTCCGTACAAATAAGTCCTCTTACAAAACAGGCTCCCTTGCTTTTGTATGAAGATGGTATAGAATTACACAACATGGCATACATGTAAGATGCAGCTTGCATACGTACATCTCAATTTGTTTTTGTTATGATGATATTAATTCAATTTCATCTCGATTGCTTTTAGCCGAAACACATTTCTGTTCGGTTGATCTACTGGGAATAATTCTCATGTGCTGCAATTTTCGCAATGACGTCACATAATTGTGCAGGTACAACATAGAGTGATGATTGAAATAATTAAGACCAATGTCTGTTATGAGGGAAACATGTTTCTTTCAGAGGTGATTGACTTTTTAGTCTCTTTTCCAGACTTCAGAAGTTACTTCCATCAAAAGTCTGATACAGCAACTGATCCAATGTGTTTACAGTCAAATAATCTGTTCTGGGGAAAGCATATCACTTTAGAGGGTGATTGACTTTGTAGTCTCTTTTTCCAGGGTTTAGAAGTCCACATGCCTCAAAAATTGAAACAGAATCTGATTCCAAGTGTGGAAAGGCAAATAGTCAATGCATGCATGAATCCTGTAAGTGAGGCTAGGTATACATGTATGTTTCATATACCCACTAGATCAAAAATGTCTATCAGGCAACCATCAGCTCAGGAAAGTGAATGAAGCACATTTTTGCTTGAACAAGTACATGTATTCCCAGACTTCCTTAAGTAGAACGAAACCTAATAAACAAATCGCTGAAATACAGGTTGCCTCAGAGTATCCACAAAATGAACTTATATCAACAAGTTGAAATAATTCAGAAAGTTCTGACAAAGTTCTTGCACAGTGAGTTGAACTGAGTTCAATAATTGTTTCAAGTCTGTCCTGCCCCAGTGTTTGCCAGAAATGGATAACTACCATTGGCTATGGCAAAATCTTAATATGCCATGGAAATAACCGCTCTCAGGACATTGCATACAGTATTGTGTGGTGCATATTTGCGACTTTGGCACATTAAGAGTTAAAGTGCAGTTATTACAGAGAATCTTTTCAAGGCTGTTTCATTCAATCTGTTACATGTTTCCAGCCAAACTCAATGGCCAGCTATGTGGACCACAAACCTATCACATCTCTGCTTGTCTCAACTGTTTTGAGTTGAATTCTGTACAAGGAAGGAAATGGAAATGGTTTTGAGTCAGTACTGACAAAAATAACATAGCATATTTCTGCATGAACTTCCTTTCAGTCTTTCACACATGTCTGCAAATCCACACCTCCAAAGAATAAGGTAGAAGTATGTGGAATCAGTACCATATATCATACACTCCACGGCTGAAGAATCACATCAAAAATATCACAAATGAGCTTCTCAAGAAAGTCAAAGACTTCACCGACAACAAGCATCAAAATAGTACCAAGTTCTGGAAAAAATCCACCTTGAGTTTCTGTTCTCTCCTCCATTGAATCTGTAGGTGTTCCGTGATATAAAATATACCATCTGGTCCTAAAAATAAATAAAGTGTTTTACATCTCCCTAAACCTTTTCTTTTTCTCAGAATACCTGTAGGATTATAACGCAGTGATAGCCATCTGCAAGAAGCCCTCATTTAATGATTTTCAAATGTACATTAGATTTTCATTGAAACTGCATGGCTTTTAACAGTTGATGATCTAGTCACTCTCTTAAAATCCATGAGAAGTAGATTTACAGCAGGCTAATTTTTCACACTGACAGCTTGTACACAGGCCCAGTTTGTCTCCGTGATCCTGCTATATGAGAATGAAAACTTATTAACCCATTGGCGACAATTTTATTTCAACATAACACGCATTCTCCATAGACCTCAGCCTGATATCTTGTTCTAATAGTCTCCAAGGGATAGAATCTCTCTGTGCTCCAATGTTACTGCTTCAAAATGATTGCCACAGAATTCAGACTTGATGAGACTTTCTCGCAGGTGCAGGAGTTGTACACTAACTACAGATCTGTCCAACATTTACGAGTATTTCATTTACGTTTCTGCTGAACAAATAAGAGTTTCACCATAGTTCCATGAAGATTAAATATTCCTAACCAAGAAAGAAGTCCACTCGTTCAATGTTCATCAAGATCGTTTTTTTTTTATTATTAAGTTCTGTTGTTTAGCATTGAATGGCACATGAAAATAGCCAAAATGCTTGTGGCAGGTAGTATGCCTTTTCCATCAAGCTCACATAAAGTCTCCTTCCAGATTGTATAGCACCATTTTTGATGTCCTTTCAGCATGCGAAGTCAGATGTACTTTAGACTCAATCGTACTTTCAACTCGATTAAATTCCGTTTTCAGCACATTTTGAATATCATTGCAATAATTTCTGTAGTATTTTTCTCAGCAACAAACTAGGGTGGAATGTGACGAGATAAAGGTTGATCAATAGTTTCCACCCGACTGCTTCCGTTCTAGCTTTATGTGGTGTCAGTCACTCGAAATAACGCATCTCGTACAAACTGCAGGTATCTACGAAAGGCCTAGTAGCTGCATAAAATTTTATCATGGTGGATCATGATCACATAACAGAAATGTTACGTTCCGAGAAAAACAATGTTTGCACTAACAGTTGCATATCTGCGAAAAATTTAACTCGTAATAGTGCAATATCCAGTGATAATATATTCATTGCAATTGTAATATTCATTAGAATCCAGTCAGGTGTAAAAAAAAAAAGTGTCATAAATATTCCGGGCCTTATGGTTTTAATGAAAAGCGTACTTTACAGTATCACGTGTTGTTGAATCTGATACTACACCGACACATACTGTATAGGTACGTGTAGTATTTATGCTGGCATAGAATTATACACAACTTGGGTTATACAATTACATGATTCTGGGACAGACTTACATACACAGTATGTTGCACATGATACAGTACTGCAACATGTATGTATCAAGGGAATAAGCAAGGTTATACACGTATACTGTATACATTGCATACTATTTCACGGTACTTTTATTTTCGTGAATTCCACAACTTAGTGAACACAAAAATTTTTCCTTCCGATATTTCTGTACAAAGTGAATGAAAATGCAATAAAATTGTGAAATATACTCCGCGAATTCCCCATCTTGAAGTAAAATCGCGAAAAATATGTGAACGGGAAATATATGGCGTATACAGTATGTAGCAATGCAGACTGGAGCCAGTCCAGGTGAGCTGGAACAGAATTGTTTCGTACATGCAGATGAAATGATGAACATATAACCTGTACGGACAGTAATTTTCTGTGTTAACGGAAAATGGACTAAATTCCTGTAACAGACCATTTGAAACAGAAAGTGAGTTTTCAAATGGAAAATCATGGAAAACCTCGTTTGTCCAAATTATAACATTTTGAAAGAGAAAACCAAGAAATTGATAATAGAAATTTCAAAAAATTGACATAAGATAGCAAAAACAGTAGCGACACAATGAACAATGTATACAAGGTTTAGGGTAACACAAAATGTCCATTTTTTCTCCAGGCAAGTTGAAACAGAATTAAAATTTTGAAACACAAAAGGCCTTTTATTTTAGAAAACAGAAAATCACTGTCCCTTAACCTGAGAACATAATGCTTCTGAACTTCATCGAAGCAGAAGCATAAAAATTTGACATTTTCAGTCCGGAAAATGTTTCAAGATAGCGGAAAATCAAGCTAGTTTGTAGTTTAGATGAATGAAATGACTCTTTGATACAATACAGTGTGTATCAATAAAAAGGTAATCCATGTTTAGAGCTAGAATATTGCCAACTATTTTATTAAAAAGATTTATAAGTATAATATCCCTAAAAAGCAACTTTTCCTCTTTAAAGTGATACCTCACTTGCATCAATGGTGTCATGCATGACCGAGTACATTGCTCTCAAAGAGAACAATGTCAAGTTACACTTTTTCCAAGTTTGGGTCAATGGATGAAACAACTAAGACACTGATGAATGGGTTCATGTTTTAAAGATGAGAGGTTATGTCACATTTCATGCAAGTTATGCCGAAACTTGGAAAAAGTGTGACTTGACATTGTTCTCTTCAAAAGCAATTTACTCGGGCATGCAAGACACGCGGTGATGCAAGTGAGGTATCATAGGAAAGAGAAAAATTTGCTCTTTAGGGATATTATACTTACATGTATAAATCTCTATAATAAAAATAGTTGGCAATATTTTAGCTCTAAACATGGATTACCTTTTTTTTGATACACACTGTACATCTTTTATCTCTGGAAAGTTCTTTTCATGAGGTACAGTATCTGAGAGCAACCACTCTTTAATGATGGTGGGCAGCAGTCATTGCTTTTGTAAATTATATTCTGCTGAGAAGAATACCTTCACCTGTCACATTTATATAATATTGGATGGCTTTGAGGTGGACACAAGAAAATATTGTACGACTTGTGACAAATATCCGACGAGTCGAAGACGAGTGCGATATTTTCATAAGGAGTACAATATTTTCTGTGTCCACCGAAAATAAGCCATCCAATATTATTATTCTTATCTAAATCCACCAAAAAATATCAAATTAAAAATTTAACAGAATCCTCTTCAAATCATAGAGTGTGCCAATGGCTGCCCACTGATTTTATTCTTGTGAGACAACCTGTTATTCGTCTTATCTATTAGAATTCACATCTTTCTCTTAATTTAGTAGGCAAACGAGCACATCAGAAGTAATAGTATAATGTGATTCATTTTTAAAAATGGTTAGTTCTACGTTATTTAAGTGGAAAACTAGATTAACTCATATTAGCCACACACATCAGTTAGTCACAGGCAAATTTGAAAGTTCCCGGATGCGTACAACATTTTTCCTCATTGTACGACATTTTCTGATGTACCCCCTCATCTAACCGCAGCACGTATACGCCATGAAAAAAAAAGTGAAATTTTTCATAGCAAATCTGAGGGCGATTCTGAAGGAAATGGTCGCCCCAAAGAACTGGGTTTGGGGGATTTTAGGGGGCGATTTGGGCTTTATCAAGAGCTAAATCGCCCATCGCCCTGGGTTATTTCCTACGCTGAAAAATAGTATAACTTTAAAGGGACCATAAAGTCGCAAGTCGTGGGCATTTGGACCTGGCCCGGCTTGGGTAATATTCGGGAATGCCCGTATACTTTCGGAAAACGAGCGTGCACGAATTGTGTGCAATTCCCTATGCAGCACGTATTCACCCGAAGAAAGGCGAACTAAGCCCAACTGACTCTCACCGGCAATTCTGTTCGCAGCTCCACGATTGTTGTTACGCACCACTGAACTCTACACTACGTAGCATAGAGTTCAGTGTTACGCACTGCCTTGCAATAGGGGCAAGCGTAAGGTAAATAAATGTACATGGATTACGAGCGGCGCGTCCCTTAAGTGGCTTATTGACTCATATTCTATGGTTCTACATGTAAATGCCTACCACATAAGGGTGTCAGTCAAGAAAAAAATTTCTGAAAGACAAAAATTCAATTTTCCAACTTACCCTGCACGCCAACTCACCCCACTCTCATCATGCACTTGCACGATATTCATCTACAGAACACTTTACTTGTTATCCTAATTCTGATTAGTTGTCAATCAATACATTGTATCGTTCTTAGTTACTATTGTTTCCGCAGTATCCTATCAGATATCAGGAAAGGACAAAACCACAAATTACGTGAATCTGAACCTCACAATAGTAACCTGATGCGCCATTTGACATGTAATTCACTCACCTATAAATGTGATGCGGTGTAAAGAGTATACGCCTACACAAGATATATAGTGAAAAAATTATGCGGGTAAAGACGAGATTCCTCACTATATGGTGGAAATGTATCTTATTGGTTTTTTGTGTAATATCTCACATTGTTATCTAAATAGGGGGTTTCAAGCGCCGTGATATTGACGCGTATTCCGCGCGCAAAGGAATGCGTGTATACGTGCTGCGGTTAGACGAGGGGGTACATCGGAAAATGTTGTACAGTGAGGAAAAATGTTGTACGCATCCGGGAACTTTCGTACTTGTCTGTGGCTGACTGATGTGTGTGGCTAACAATTTGATCCAGGTTTCCACTTAAATAACATGTAACTAAGGGTTTTATTATAAAATAAATCACACTGTATCGTCATGATCGTCATTCCTGTATAATGTATGTTTTGCTCAATTTCCTAAATTAAGACAAAGATGTGAATTCTGATGGATAAGGGGAATGACACGTCTCACAAAGAATGAAATTGAGTGGGTTGCCATTGACAGACTAGATTATTTGGAGAGGATTCAGTTAAATTTCTAATTTGATAATTTCTAGTGGATTTAGATAACTATGATAATATTGGATGGCTTATTTTCGGTGAACACAGAAAATATTGTACTCCTTATGAAAATATCGGACTCGTCTGCGACTCGTCCGATATTTGTCACAAGTCGTACAATATTTTCTTGTGTCCACCTCAAAGCCATCCAATATTGTATAAATGTCCGTTGTCACTATGGTGGATGGTGGTGGGTGGAACCCAGTGTGGGACCACCCACAAATCCCAATCTCCACCCAGCCCGCAAAAGTAATAAATACTCTTCCGCTGGCACAAATTTTCATACAAGAAACATAAAATTTGCATTATTTCAAATTTATCAAAAAAATAATATGATAGCGGTATTTTGAGTTACTTTACTTTCTATAAAGGAAAGGTGTTAGAAAGTCACAATCAAATCAAGTTAAAAATGTTAAACACTGTGTTATCATCATAGCAAACCCTGTATCTTCCACTTCTTGAACAGCATTTGTCACAAAGGTATGCATGATATTTGCATACATTACTGTATGTAATCATATGCTGGTACATTGCCTAGTGCAGTGCTCCACGCTAAAACTTATTTCTTTGCTTTGGGCAGGGAAAATTATCACTTACAGATTTTTACTTGTTCTCAAATAAATATTTACTTACCCAAAACCACTAGCCTAGCCAAAGGGGGGGCAGGGGGGGCAGTTGCCCCCCCAATAATGCTTTTTCGGAATTTTGTCGGTACACAAAGGACTCCGTCGGTACATGCGGACCGACAAAACATAATTTTATACCGACGAAATATCTTATAAACCGACAAAAATATTGATAAATTACATTTTTCAAATGTAAAAATCATTTTTTTTTCAAGCTCGCTCGCTCCGCTCGCTCGCATAAGTGATTTTCTTCCTGTCAGTGTTTTTGGGTAACCAGGCAAACGCGCCTTTGTCCATATATGAATGATGACATTTGAACCGTTAGCGATACTATACAGACACGTTCAAATAACGAGTCCGACCCGACATCGTGATTACCGACAATATGTATGAGGCCTACAACATTAAACTGTTTGAAAAGATTCAACATTTCAGCAACAAGAGTGTAATGCTTAGGGAAAAAAGAATGAACGTCTATTTTGATACCGGGCACACTAGCTCGCACCATGTGAAGTGGATTGAAATATTTTGCCCTTCGGGCCCGTTCTTCGTTCACTGACGACCCCAATCAAAAGCCCAAATTTGCCTTTAATTTGCCCACACGTTCCTATTACTCATAGATTCGAAAAATGTCGCTTCCAGCAATGTTGAATAAAATAATTGTTGCATGATTATACTTCGCTGTGTTCTATTAAATTACAGTACTGCTGAGTGTCTGATTAAAATAATAATCAGAACATTCAGAAGGCTTTTGTTACGATTGTAGAAATATACTTTCACTTTCTTTGACTTGAAAATCTATTGTGTGCCTGGAACGCGCTCGTTTGTTCGCTCACTGATCGCGCATACCATTATCCATTATTTTTAGTCAGAAAGAACAATATTCGTATTCACTAACGAAACGTTTTTAAAGTTTTAAAAACGTTTCCTTCGCACGAAAACCGCATCGGACCTTTCTAGAACGCAGAGAAAACGTTTTCTGGACGTTTCGTGTTTGCTGGGATTACTTCTAAGGGTGCAGATTAGGGTGTTTAAACCCCCCCCCCTTGGCTGCCAAGTGAAGAATTTGTATGGTCTTATTATGTTAGATGTCAGGAAAACACAAAACATACACAATTCTAAATTTTCGGCGCGCTTCGCGCGAACATACATTTTGTATTTTCTCCCATCACATTCGTTTCAAAAAAAACCCTTTACCAAAAAGGTAGATCCGCCCCTGTGTATTATTACTCACTATTCATCGTAAATCATTTAACTGTTATCTCATTACACAACATGAATATGTCGGTACGTCGGAGTTTGTCGTACATTCGGTGCTTGCCCCCCCAATGGCAAAAAGCTGGCTACGCTACTGCCCAAAACTGAAATAATATGATAACTAGATAATTCTCGGCTGCGCGCACCCGGTGGGTATGCCTCCGCACCTCCATCCAATTTCAAAATTGAAATGTTCAGGGCCTTGTGACCTTTGACCGTTCAACTCTGAAATCTCATCAATTCATCAGTGCCCCATAACACATACATGTACTTCACCCAAGTCACATTAATATCCGATACTTAGACGTTCTCAAGTTACTGTGGTAAAGACACCAAGTATGGAGCCTCGTGACCTTTGACCTTCAACCTTTCAACCCCAAAATCTGAACACTTCATTGGTGCCTTATAAAACTTACTTCACCTAAGTTACATAAATATCCGATAAGCCGTTCTCACGTTATTGTGGTAAAGACAATAAGAATGGGGCCTCGTGACCTTCAACCTTTGACCTTTTAACCCTGAAATCTGATCACTTCATTGGTGCCTTATACTACATACTTCACCCAAATTACATCACAATCTGACAAGCCATTCTCAAGTTACCGTGGTAACGAGCCCAAATCAGACATATTTTAGGCCCTGTGACCTTTGAACTTTCAACCCCAAAATCTAATCACTTCATTGGTGCCTTACAGTACATACTTCACCCAAGTTACATCAAAATCTGACAAGCAATTCTCAAGTTATCGTGGTAACGGGCCCAATTCAGATGTTTTAGGCCCTGTGACCTTGACCTTTGACCTTTTAACCCCAAAATCTAATCAGTTCATTGTTGCCTTATAATGCATACTTCCCCAAAGTTGCATCAAAATCCGACAAGCCATTCTTAAGTTATCGTGGTAACGAGCCCAAATCAGACATGTTTTAGGCCCTGTGACCTTTGACCTTTCAACCCTAAAATCTAATCAGTTCATTGTTGCCCCAAAGTACATACTTGGACCTAGTTACATCAAAATCCGATCAGCCAGTCTTAAGTTATCGTGGTAATGAGAACCGGTAACGGACGGACGGACAGACGGACAACCCAAAAACATAATGCCTCCGGCAACTTCATTGCGGAGGCATATTGAAAAATCGTTATTTCTCAAAAATTTTTACCACCAAAGCCTTTCTTGACACTAGAAGTGTTTTAAGGGCTTCAAAATGCATGAACAGTGTGATTTACGAATTGAAACATTCATAAAATTCATTTTGCACAAGCCATCACTTATGACACTTAAAATATCACTCATTCCATACCTGCCAACCTCCCAACATGAAAAATCTTACTGATACAGATTAAAAATCTTATTCTTAAATCTTACTGGACATTCTTTTATTATTTTCGTATCACAAAAATTTTATTCTGTGGATTTGGATGATGACAAATCTTACTAAATCTGATAAAGTCTTACTGGTTGGCAGGTTTGACATTCTCTTCACTTTTGGTGAAATTATGGACATGTTTTCCTCAATTGACAATCAAATTTTACTTGCCCAAATGGGCAAGTAAACTATTCATTGAATAGTTTAGGTTTGATCTACTTGCACCACGCAAGCGGACAAGTGCTACTGTCAAGCCGCGACTAGTGCTTATCGTTGATTGTGATCAGGAATACAAGCACTTTTTCTCTCTCTCTCTCTCGTACAGTCATATCATTTGTTAAGAGCTGAACATTAAAGCTAAACACAGTATCCACACTACTGAAACAGAACAACAGGTGGCGCTCTACCAGTTGTTGTTAGTTTGTATATTGATGAGAGAATTGTCTTTGCCACACAAGTACAAAAACTGTTAGTATTACCTGCATATTTTTAATCACCCCATATTATGTCATGGATTTGTTCAATTCAAAGACCCCATTTTAAGTCTCAGAATACTCATAAAAAATGTACTAATGAACCAACTTTGAGTTTTCTCAAAGAAAGCTGAAATATATATTTACGCTAAAGTAATCTACACTTATATTTATTTAAAAATGATCAATCAGTCATGAATTCTCTTTAAAAGTTTTGGAAAGGGGTAATTTTTAATTCCTGGTTGAAGGTGAATTTACCCCCAGTTTCATTCACATGCAAAGTGCAAACCTTTCAACAGACTGACAAGGAAAAATACAGAACTACAAAACCAAATGGTTCCATAATTAAAATTTATAGTCAGCATTTGAGTGAAAGTTGTCCATTTCTACATTAAAGGCTAATGACATGATTGGAAACACTTGAAAATGCCTCAAGAAGCAGGAAATGAGTTTGGACATATGCCCATGTATACACTACCTGAAGTGCAAATCTTGGCCTGGAAGTATTTGTCTTGAATTTGTTAAGGAGAATCAAGCATGAACATACCAGTATTAAATTCTTTCGTGTCCCAATAGAAATTGATCCCATAAAACGCTATACAACAAATTTGCTTGTCACAAGGAATACTGATGGGATTTTTTAAACAACAACACAATATTTGACCTCAAAATGTTCATGGCAGAATTCTTGCATATGTAGTTTACTTGATTCTAGAATAGTTTTAATCCCAGGTTGAGGACTACCTTCAATCATGCAATTTGGGCCCCATTTGGAAAAAGTGATCTTGCATTAAACTTTTTTTTAAACTGTGCACTCAAAACAAAATAAATTGTTAAATTTAGTGTAGAAAAGATAGTCTATGCTAATATTTGTACCAAACAGTATCCTACATGTATATTATAGGACCTATACTTTCTATTTTCCACGGAACGTATGTAACATGGCTTAGACGGACAATCACATACCACTGCTGTATGTGCTGTTTCAAAACCAAAAACCAAAACCCAAAATAATATTTTTGCATGACTCCATGATACATACAGTATTAAGTTCACTGGAAGCAGGAACTAAAGTGTAACACCTATTTCCTGCAAAAATTAGATTTAGCTATTTCTCCTACACCAATGCAAATATTTTTTTATTTTAGGTTAACTGTGGCATGAAAATGTGAAACAATGCATACAGCAATGGTATGGGATTGCCTATCTCTATGTTACATACGATTGGTGGAAAGTGGAAAGTCTAGGCCCTATAATAAATACGGTACTCTTTGGCAAAAATAATTAGCATGGACTCCCTCTCCTACACTAAATTCAATCATTTCTTTTATTTTGAGTGAACGTTTCTTTTAAAATTTAATGCAAGATCACTTTTTTTCCAAATGGGTTCATTCCCATTGAAGACCTTACTTTTAAAGTGATAGGCTAACATAGTGGAGCTTCAATTTAAAAAATTGTCAAATTTTGATATCTGAACTACAAAGTAGTGTTCATATGGACAAATGAACACCCTAGAATAAAAAACAGTTTGGAAAGTTACACTGCCAATCGCAAGGTATGCATGAATAAACAATTAAAACTCGGGGCGAGTTTAAATAGCGTAGGTGTGCACACAGTAAGTCTATGAGAGAAAAAGGGCAGGTGAATCCGATCAACTTACGATTTTCACTTTTTTAAAGCACTAAATAATCATTTTGAAATACAATTTTTTCAGGGCTTCATTTTTAGACCTTATCAAAGACAATGGTAGCATGGGGGAATCATGTAGCTTAAATTTTTTTTAACTGTGGTAAATGTTAGCCAGTACCTTTAACTAATCAAATTCTGACATTGCTATAAACTTACTGTATCTTCTAGTGACTACTTGTGAACTAGAGAGACTACTGAAGAACTGATATGAATGTCCTTTACAATTCCACAAATTATCTATGATTATGACAAATGAAATAAATGTCGGCACAATGTGAATACCTCTTGGTCTACTGGAAACTCTCCTGATCGGAGTATGATCGGAATTCTGCGTTAGATTGCCTAGCAACGATGGGGAGGAAAAGGATGATAATGGTTGCCGTGACGATGGAGGAGGCAGAGCAGAAGGAGAAGGGGGAGCCGGATGATCGGAGGACGGTACCACGGTCTTGTCGAGGTCATCCACCGAGTCAACCCAGTGCTGGACGCTGTCGTGGCTCGACAGACTGGACAACTGGGAGAAGTTTGAACCTGGATGACGTTGAAAAAAAGTGGAGTGAAGGGTGATGAGCGAATGATTCACAGCAGTGGTGGCTCGGCATTAAAAAACTGTATAGAATACAAAGTGTAACAATTTTTGCATGGCTAAGAATTACAACTTGCAAACCAGACACAGATTTTAGCTCCTGATACATTTTTTAAGCTTTCAGAACAAGAGCACATGGCAAATTTAACAGCAAAAACAGAGAAAGCAATTTTGATTACATACCTAATGTACATGTGCAATATATGTGGAAACTCCTGCTGGAACTAATGCAGTAAAACAAGAGTAGCTTTCCATGACAAGATCATTGATACAGTATTTGCGAAATATACAAACTGTATAACAGGTATGGTATGTACATGTATGTGATACTGTGTATATACATGTACGATATATGTGCAAAGCATTATAAAAGGAAATATGGCACACCTCCCATTCTTTCAGGAAGTGAGATTCTCTATATGGTGGAGGAAAAGAAATACTCTCAAACACATGGAGGTGAAGTCCATGTTCCAGTATAAACAAGCACACATTAAAGGGCATTGACATGATTGGGAGAAGCCAATAATGCCTCAAGAATCTCACTGGTTGAAACATATACCATTGTACATATCAGCTGAAGTGTATCTCCTGGCTGGAATGATTTGTCTTGAATTTGGTTAATTATTTACCAGTATTGAATTCAAGGAAAAGAATATACAAGTGCGCGGGGGAATTTTGCCCCTGAAATGTGTAACAGAACCCCCGTAAATTGCCATAGTGTTCAATACAAAAGAATATCTGGAAAGCACTGACACACGCAAAGTTGCCCTAGTAAAGAAATTCTATTTTTTTCCCCTGAATTATATGGTACCCTAATAGAAATTGATCCCATACAGAGCTACACACAAATTCACCTGTCATAATGAGTACTGATGGTGATTACTTAAAAAGTACTAGACATCTGATCATAAAATTTAGACATCAACAGCCTTGAATAGTATACTTGATTCTAGGGTATTTTTATCCCAAAGTACAGAACTCTTCTATTCCTGCTACTTCCCTTTAAAGATAGACTGCAGTGAGGAATAACAGTGGAGATAATGATTAATTCTGGATTGATTACATGATTGTTCTCACTATGGCAGAACTTTAATTAAAGGTATGACAGCTTGATTGATTAGCTGAATGAAGAGCAATGTCTACAATAATATAGTATGTAGTATGAAATTATGCAAAATCAGACAACCTTATGCATTTTTTAAAGATAATTCAAGGGGGATTTATTTAATTTTATCCCAAACTCTGTACATGTAATAAAAATATCTGGTGACTCCATGCCATTAAGACATTTTTGACAATATTATGAAAATACCCAAAATTTCTAGTAAATCCCCCCCCCCCTCTCCTTTCTATAAAGTCTCCTTTAAATTTGAGCAATTTTGAGGGGAAAAACTGTTTTTGAATTATGGATAAAAAAAATGTAGGAAGAAAGCTTGAAGTTGTCAGAACTTTCTAGGGGCATGTGAATTGTATGTGAAGGTATCCAACTGATGGGTCTGGATCCAGAATCCCCCCCCCCAAAAAAAAAATACAACAAAGAGTCAAGTTTCAGTAATTCATACAGGAGATTAAAAACCACCAAAGTCTGGCTAATGCAAAACAGGGAAAACACAATAGAACTGAAGATCGACCAAGTAAAATGTAGACACCAGATGAATATGTTTGAAGTTATGAAATACTGGAAGTTAACAGAACTTTCTTTGGGCATCTGAATTTCAGGTATCCCACAAGGTTTGGCATCCCAAATAATGCCACAATTAACAAATCAATGTTTTATCAAATTCAGACAGCAGATTTATATTCACCAGTGTCCAACTTATCACAAAAAAGCAAACACAGAATAGTGTTATTCTCTAGATCCCTCAAAACTGGAGGGCAGCCAAGTAAAGTGTAGACATCATGAATATATTTGCCGTCTCCAAGCGTGAAGCCTACAATTCTAATGCCCCTAATGGCTTCCTTTCTCCCCAATCTGTCCCAATGCTCATGTTTCCTGTCACGTTACAATAATGAAATTTGCGGTAACTCCAGGGTAGGCACATTTCCCGGCAGGAAAGAGGTACGCTAACTTGTGTTTTCGAGAATGCGTCTTCTAGCAATTATTAGCGAGATCACATTCAACTCTTCATCTGCTAGATTCATGGATTTGCAGAGATCTATTGTCGTATGGCCAGCATATTAGGGCCTTAATACTGAATTGCCTCTAACTTGGAAATCATTGGCTTTCACGTGAATTAAAAATAATGAGATATTTTTTAGATCCTTCTATCAGTATCGTAAGTGCAAAAATAAGGCAATATGTCTTAAATTAGAGAAAATCTACTGGTAAGGCCCCTCTGCCGGAAATATTATGCTAAGGCCCTTCTGCAGGGCACACAATGATATTATGGTGGTGTACAAAAACAATGCAACAAGACAATCTAGGCTTTTTGCAGATTACTTTGGAATATTCAAGATTACCTTTCCTTTAAAATCCTGCAAAACACAAATAAAATTCCCAATGAAATTTTACCTCATTATTTGATTGAAAGTAATCATTTTTTGATAGACCACATAATAGTTACTGTTATTGAAAAATTACAGCATTTTCACGGCTTGAACAGAGTGGTGAATCATAGGTATTCTGAGGTGATCTGAAGCAGGGGCGGCAAAATGGAAGGCAAAACGGAAGGCAAAACGGGGGCAAAACGGGGGGGGGGGGGGGGAGGGTTGGTGGGGGTAGGCTTGTTCACTGCTGTTTAGTGGGTTAACCATTTTGGGAGGCTGGCAAAATTTGTTTTTATCATTGGCCACCCCAGGGTAGGAAAGAACCCAGGGCGGCGGGCGATTTAGCCCTTGGCAAAGCACAAATCGCCCCCTAAAATCCCCCAAACCCAATTCTTTGGGGCGACCACTTCCTTTAGAATCGCCCACAGATTTGCTATGAAAAATTTCACATTTTCTTTTTATCATGGCATTGAAACAAAAATTAATCAAATGGTTGCTTTTATGAATGAAGCACAGGCCGAAACATCAGCAATCTTTCATTGCATTCTTCAAATTCTGATGTGCAATGAAAAAGTAGCCTCAGTGGTAGAAACATAGTCCCCCAAAATTCTAAAATAGCCCCAAGGCTCTAATAAAAATCGCCCTTGAAAAATAAAAATTAATTCCTACCCTGGGCCACCCCAGTTCACTTGTTAATTGGCAGTTAACAAAAATTGACCCACAAATTTTTTCCTGATGGATTTCGTCTCAAGATTTTACCCCCACTGCCCCTGATTTGAAGGAAGCCAGGTTGTTTTGTTATGATAACAAGGGATTTCCTAATTTCTCCTGATCAACTCACAAATGTACATTGACACTGTAGCCTTCTTTGAGTCAATTTACACAATGTATGTATGACAGAACCATGACTGAAGTTTCAATGAGGAAGAAACTGGGTTTGATCCAAATGTTGATAGAAGTTAAATATTTCAGAAATAAACACTAAACAGAAAAATATTTTACAATTACAAAAAATAAGCAGAACAGAATAAGTACAAAACAAAAATAAATGAACTGAAAAATATTTGACAACTTAAAAGTAAACAGAGAAATATTTAATTACTAGAAATATTAAGCAGAACAAAATTAGTACAAACAAATTAATGAAATGAAAAGAAAAAACTCCTTGTAATTATCTAGAGTAATTGACCTGCAAAGTTTTTCCTGGTGGATTTTGTCTCAAGATTTTACCCACACTGCCCCTGATTTGAAGGAAGCCAGGTTGTTTTGTTATGATAACAAGGGATTTCCTAATTTCTCCTGATCAATTCACAAATGTATATTGACACTGTAGCCTTCCTTTAATTGATTTAAACAATGTATGTATGAAAGAACCATGATTGAAATTTCAATGAAGAAGAAATTGGGTTTGATCCAATTGTCGATAGCTAAATTTTTGACAAATAAACAGTAAACAGAGAAATATTTCATCATTAGAAATAATAAGCAGGATGGAATAAGTACTAAGAAATAATGAAATGAAAAGAAAATGTCCTTGTAATTATCTAGTGTGCATATGTAATTTTACTAATTTAATATAATTTATTAATGTCTGAGTTTTAATCTAGTATAAGTATGTCTGATGATTTACTGGAAAGGAAAATTGAGTCAACTATTGAAAAAACAGACCAGCATATTTTCTCATTTCAGTTATATTCTCTTTGAGTGTTCAGCATTGCTGCACATCAAGTACATGTAGAATCTTGAAACATATTCATCAGGGTTGGCATTTAAATCATGAGTTTTTTTGAAAAAAATCAGTGATTTAAATCAAATAAATCGATTTATTAATTTAAATCACGACTTAAATCACCCCTTTCAATAAATCGTGATTTTTTTTTCCCAACCCTGATATTCATGAACCACAAAAAGAAAATGACTGGAGAGTTCATGCAGTAAAAACATCATGGACGACAAATCAAATAGAACCAGGCAATCACAGATTTGATGAAACTGTAACAAACGACGTGTCAAACACAGAGTTGGCTAATCGTGTTCGCTTCCGTTTATTTTCGTGTCAATATTTGATGCAAAAATGTCCATTAAAGATGACAACCTCATATCCTGTCAACCTAAATAGTTTGTCTAATCCGTACCCCTTTGGCCCGAAGCAAATCTCAGCTCGACGCTGTCATTTCCATGATCAATATTAATACGCAATTTTCTCTGGTCCTACGGGATATGTAAATACGATTTGAGTTTGGAGGGGGAAAAGCTGTTATGCGCGACTCATGCATTATTACCCCAGCAAAGTCAATCACTGCATGTAATTCAATCAAAATTAATGAAAAACAAAAGGTTATGACTAGAAGAAGGGATCATTGCTCATTCCATATTTATGTCGCTTCCAGCGCAGTATTGAGTATTTTCTTTTTCTCTTTGTACATTGCTCTGTACAATAGTGTTATTGTAATGACAATTTCCAAACCTTTATTTGAAAAATTTGATTTTTTTTATTGGGGTTCAGTCTGATTGAAATATCAAATTGTTTGCTCAGACTAAGAAAAAAAAAATCCCAATTCATATAGCAAGCAACTAAGCACACATGTAGTGGAAATGAATTATAAAGTCAAATCATTCTATTTCCTTCAAATGACTGACTGCAGCATTGTCTCATTCGAGGAAATGCCCTATAGTATCACAGTATTAGTTATTTTTCTGTCATTAATCTCATTTTTCAAGATGTGCACTACTTTTTACTTATTTTGTTGATGTTTTGTTATATTTTAAACAGGCTTAGCAATTTTTTTTCTTTTTATTGGAAGGGATGATTTAAATTTTTATTTCAGTCAATAAATTGATTTCTTTGATTTAAATCAACTTTTTTCAAAAAAAAAATCATGATTTCAAATAATGAATTACATGATACTTGACTTAAAACACCAACCCTGATTTTAAGAATTACAAGAGAAATAACAGCACAAAAATATATCCTAATAAAATTGACACCGGAATCAGAAATTTTTGTACCCTGAAATCCTGGACTTACTAGAACTTGTCGTAATCCTACGATGCGGCGTCATCCCTTCCGCAAAACTGACACTCCCCGATTCTCTGAACTTCATCTGACGATCGTGACCCTCGGACCAGATCCGCTGTCTCTTCACCTGACCCGCATTTCCGTTCCGACTATCTAGTGGCAGCGGCTGCGGAAAGTTGGGCAGGCATTTGACGTAGTCTGCGACCCGTTTTGCACTGGGTAGTTCCCGCAGCTTCCGGTCGAGGATCTTCGCCTGCTCGTTGTCCATCTGCGGAAGGAAGACTTCAGAATCGGTGGGGTTGGACCTGCGCCGTGGGATCAGGTCCCCCGTGTAATCGGAATCGCTTGTCAACTCTGACCCACTGCGGAACGTTGACCTCGACTCTCGCGCATGCGGATTTCCGTTCACTAGTTCCCCCTCTTCTTTCATTTCGTCCAACGATAGGTCCATTCGCCGGTGATAGTCGTGGATGGTCTCATCTGGTCTTCTGTCTTCCGAACTGGTCTTGTAATTTGCATACATGTCCGAACCTGACCAATTAGCCATCATGTTGTTATCTTCAAATCGTTGGAATCGGTTGCTAAGTTGACGAATCATTTCATCGTCCTTTGTGTCTGTGGCGTTTCCAGTAATTCCTGTTAATCAATGGAAAAAATCAACAAATATGTGTAAGAACAGAAAATTTGTATTAAAGATGCTATATAATATTGTGGAAGACCTGTTCAAAAAATTGTCAAACTTTGCTATCTGACATATCCAACAGTGTATGAATGGACAAATACACACCCTAGAACACAAAAGTTCAGACAGTTATGCTGTCACGTGTAAAATATGTACACATAAAAATTGGCACATGGATTATTCTCACCCGATGAAAATTCTGCAACACAGCAGTCTATGGGGAGAAACTGGAATGGTCTCTCAACTCTCAGTGATTTTACTTTTTGACATCACTTAATGATCATTTTGAACTGCAAGTTTTTCAGGGCTTCATTTTTAGACATTATCAGAGACACTAGTAACATAGGGAATCATGTAGCTCATATTTTCTTTAAATGGAAATATTGTTATACAATGCCTTTAACTGTGGAATATGAATTTAATCCGTTGGTGACTAAGTACAAGTTAACTCGTGTTGAGGTCTATAGAAATGCGTGTTATAGTGAAATCAAATCACCTCCAAAGGGTTAAAAAGTAACACACATGTGCCTGTTTTTGTTCCCTCAAGATTTTGTTTCTTCTTCTTTTAAGATTTTGTCCTTCATTCAATATTGACATTAATAGCAATGTTTATATTTTGTGGTACTTTATATTTAATTCCCAGAATATATATTTCATCTTCTTTGATTTAAAAAAAATGGTTCATTAATTAATGAGACTTCTGGTCATTGATCAACAGTTTCAATGAGTGTTTTTATTTAACCTGTGTGCCTTCAGGTGAAGTCTGCAACAAAACAGTCACAAGAGGGCAGCATATCTATCATAACAAGAAAACAATATCTGGTACAGTATTGGTACTGTAAGGATATATCAAATACTGCGTGCATGGAAATAACCTTCAAATGTACTTGAAACAAGATTATATGTCACTTGACCCTCTTACGGTGAGTGAGAAGCTATCAACAAGGTCTACAAAGTACATTGCCCTGGTTGATTTTGTACTGATCAAAACTGGGAGATGTTGTACTCGTAACCTTCTTGTTAAAGATGTCAAGCAATGTACAAATATACAGCTGGTAGCCTTATCATTTATCAATCCAACAATGTTACAGGGCCGCCAACCTCAGCTGATTAAAAAAAAACATACTGATGCACAGTAAAATCATATCTTGAAGGTAAAAAATATATTTTGGTAAATAAATGAGCAAATTACACACATTGAGCATGCCTATCAAATTTAAGACAAAACATATTTCGCTTTTAAAAAATTATAGTTTCTTACTTTGGATGATGAAAAAACATACTAAATATCGTTAAAACATACTACGGTGGTCTCCACCTAATGGGGTAGGTATTTGCAAGGCATTTTTTACCCATCTAACTGAATTACCCTATTAAGTGGAGTAAATTTCAATAAGAAACATAAGAAATGTGTTGTCAAATTTTACCCCTTTAAACGGTACCCCATTAAGTGGAGACCACTGTAGTTGCCCACTCAGATGTTATAGCACCATATTCAGAATAAGAGAGGTCACATTAACAACAATGCAAACATATAATATAATTAAAAAAATATTATATAATAACATAAATACAATAATACTTATACATTCTCTGACAATTGCAGAGAACAAATTAAATAATCCACAAGAAACTGTTAATTTCCGGACGTTGAGATTGAAAATTTGACATATTACGGGTCCATGACCAAAGAAATTCTTGAAATTTTCCCCACACTCACCAGATGGATGCCATGTTTCCATCACACTTTTATTTCATCCACAACAGCTACCTGCAATGACAAAGAAAAAAAGAAAGATCTTCGGTTACTGCACAATTTGTATACTGAATATGACAGCGATTTTACTTCAAAGCACTTCGTGAGGGTTAATTTCCACAATTTTATTGCAACATTCATTTGTATCTAGGTATGTCAGGAAATGAAGATTTGCACTTATAAATAGTCACATAATTTGTAAAAATAAAACAATCTTGGTACATGTATATTCAGCTTAAACAGCATTACACCTGAATCAACAACATATGTTGGGGGGTCCACCATTAATGTCCCCCCCCCCCCCCCGTCCCGCCACTGCACATCATAAGAGAGATTTCATACTATAGATCTGTTCTGCTTTGAGCAAGACATCGCTCCACTCTCCACCAAGGGTGGGGGGGGGTGAGGGGCTTCCAAGAGTATAATAAAAGATGAGTATCTTCATACATGTACGTAGTTCGAAATAACTTTAAGTCTGGGTTATTGCATCATCTTTTCTAGTGCTCTAGAAGCCCCCACCCCAAATACAGCGCATATGTGTCACTACATACTGTGCATGTATGGCAAACATGAAATACATTAGAAAGTAATCTACGTAATCTGTTTTATTTTGCAGGTCACAGGTCTACCAATTAAGTTGTGATCTGACATATCTAGCTGCAATTGAAACTACAAATGTTTGTCTGGGTGTATCTTGATGATCCAACTTTCGATGAGACGTCCCAATTAAAACTAGGTGGAGTGGTATTCACGTTCAAGTTCAACAACCCAAACTTTCAGAAATTTGATTCAATAAAAATAAGGTGCGCAAAGGGCAGAGGTTTAGCAATTAGCAGCATACCAAATGAAAGTGGGAAAAAAAGTAAACATAGACTTGGACACACCTGCATTGTTGCTCCAAAATATCACATGCACAATTTCTATAATAACCCAGATACATACAAATCTGTTTTGTGGCAGTTACAATGAATAAATCATAGAGCTAAAATGAGTATGAGCACATGTCTGAAAGGTTTGAGTTTATTTTCCCCTCTCTCCTGAGAGAAAGAGGGTTAAGTTACCAATATAAATGTTTAAACTACATGTACACACTACACACTACTTTTAAATGTCCTGATTGATTACATTGTATAAGGTACAGCAATATCATTTTCATATGAAAGGAAGGCAAAGTTAATTAAACTCTGATCAAATAAGCCACCTGAGTAACCACTTGGTTAATTAGATAATGTATTAATTGATTATTCACTCAACACATTAAACTTGTTTTTGCAACAGTAATGGTCAATCTTCTACGTACATATTTAGTTGCGCCAAGTTTTTTTTTAATTACCTATCAAATTAAACAAGCAAACAGTAGACCATTCATAAGGTCCAAAAGGGGGTGTTTATGGTGCAAAATAACTGAAACAGAACACACACACACACACACACACACACACACACACACACACACACACACACACACACACACACACACACACACACACACACACACACACACACACACACACACACACACACACACACACACACACACACACACACAAACACACACACACTAACCTCAAACACTGCGACAAGCCCCACCCTCTCTTCTCTTTTTCCTTTTTTTTTGGGGGGGGGGGTCAATTGCCCATTCCCACCCCTGGCTATGCCCTTGGTGGAAGGTGTCATGTAACACTTGTCTGGAAATTGTGTATAATAAAATTTGAATAAAGTGTAGATCAGAACAAATGTGGTTATTCTTTTAAATTGTCTTTTCAAGTAACCCTCCGTCCCTCCCAGTACCACTATAAACATAATTCCACTTGAAATTTCACTTCTAAAGTCTATATCTTGTTTTTGCAGGTGAAATTTTAAGGGTGGTACACATACTGAGGGATTTCAATGACTTGAACACAATTTGCTGTAAAGAGCAAAGAAACCCTGTACTACTTTATACTGCATATTAAACAAGGTTATACATACAACATACACAATTACCTATTCCTCTTTGAAAAATACCAGACATCGTATTATAAAGACTTCACCATTTCTTCCAGAAAAATAACAAACAAGTGTACAAGATGGCTTCAACAACATACAACCAACTTATACAAACATCACATCAATACAAATAACACAAACCAACACAAACAAACCAACACAAACAACCAACCAAGTCCTGTGAGAACAGAACAGACTTCAAAATAATTTGGATGACAATAGTTACACATCGCACAAGAAAGCAACTTTACAACGAAAGAAATTTACAGAATTCACTTTGTTCTGTTCAGGTTCCTGCACAAGGTACATAGATGTAGATGTATCTGCACCTATCTGTACATTATTGACAAAGCAGAGTATGGATCAGGTGTATACTGCAGGGAGATTCATTTACTTTCTATTGAATACTTAGGAGACATTTTTGGCAAAACCCTACTAATGTGCGGTTTGAGCGACATCTGTTATGCATGAACTTGTAGTCTCTGATTTAGACTCTCTGTTTACTGTGCGACCATAAGCATACTACGCACACTATCAAAGCTAGAAAGTTAGTTTCTGACAAGAACTAAAATGGGTTTGTTGTACTCTCTAACGATTTCACATTTTCACCTCCCTTTCTCTCACCCCCATTAAATTACTAGTACGAATGGAGAAGGGTATGGGAAACTTTTTTATTTCAATAGCGAAATGGGTCTGACAATGAGACTACCAACACAATATGCCAAAGACTCATGTTCACCTCTGTGGAGTCGTATGTCCGCCATTATTTGCCCAAATTGAAATTGAATGATTTCTGTTCGGGTGAAAAACAAATTCTGACCAAATATAGCATTTCAGGAAATGTGATTGTACAGCGATCGCTCTCCGCGGACCAGCCGCCTGCCCTGAGTCACGCCAGCTAAAACAAAACTCCGGGATTTTGGTTCGATAACACTCTGATGATAACATATATGCACACTGAATGTTAATATTTGTCAAAACATGACAGGTAGAGAGGTAATACAGTGTGGAATTTGAAACATATGGGCAAGGTACATACATACATAGATCTCACTTCTTATCGGGATTATGCTCAGGCGGTGAAAGTTCTGGGTGAGACTAGGCGGTGAAAGTTCTGGGTGAGACTAGGAGGTGAAACAAACAAGGCAGTAACAACAGGATGATGATCTATCCATTTTATAAGAGTAATGTAATACATGTATTATCGGTGAGAATTTTGCATCATTGCTGAGCTGACAAAATCTAGTAGAGCCCAAACTTTTTCCACGTTTGTGGATTTTCTGCGGAAATCACAGAAGTTGAGGTATAACACGGAAAACAGCATTTTGAACAAAAATGGAAAAAAAATGCCTAAAAATTCCCCCCCAAAATAAAATTCATAAATATCTATTGAATAAAATTAAATTAATTTACCAAAAAGATGCCTATAAATAAAGCCAAAGAAATCATGTGTTAATTGTAAATAATGTCCCCAAACCTGAGTCAAAACCCCCATGGGCCTAGTAAGCTTGATGTTAATTATTTGTGATTTCTTTCCAACAAAAATTCAAGTCGGAAAAGTGCAAAATTACAACGTGGAGAAAAACAGAATTTGATATTTATAAAACTAAGAAAAATGGTACAGTATTTGACATTTGTAAAACGGAAAACTTTGGGCTCTAATCTAAACGATGCTGAACATTCAGGAGGACTAACAACATAGTTGCCTTTTAAGCTGTGGTTTTGATTTGCACACCACAATGATTTTGCTCAGAGTTGATCTAACTTAAAGATACATACAAAAATTTAAAAATTATGACCAGCTACATACAGAATGAGAGGAAAGAAGTGTTTTAGTCTGTAAAATTGTAAAATATGGAAAACAATACCATTATTCCCTGAAGCCAGGAAAAAAGAATAGAACAGGATATTACTATCATGTCTGGATTTGTTTATACTGTCAGCATTCAAAACACTCACCAGACACTATTCTAGGTCAACCAGTAATTTGAGACAAGATTTTTTTTTTTTTGGGGGGGGGGAGGAGGGAGGAACTATTATCTATTACATGATGATGAATGCACGTATTGCTGTCTTCTGGACAAGATATTTCAGATTTCCATGAGATTTTGAAGCACAAAATCTATTCTAACATCCAAGACATTTTTGATCTTGCCCACATCCCCCTACCACACCAAACCTGTTATAATTGTTGTATCATACTATTGTTCACATTTAGCTTTTTTCATAGGTGCATTAATCCATTTGTTTGTTGTTGTTTCTATTTTTCTGACATAGTTGCTTGATTGACACTTGTATTTTTCACAATACGTAATTGATTTATTGACAATCATTTCTGTTTTCTGTTGCTGGTACAAATACCAGTTTTCTCACTCTTCCTTCTTCTCCTGATGATGGCCAGAGCATTCTGACCGGAACTTGAATTTGTACCAAAAACCTTTGATTGAAAAGCTATTCTTTTTTTCTTTTCTTTTTTGAAACTGACTGAAGAAAGATTATGGGCAAAATTGGATCGAATGCATAAAAATGGAATCAAATTCATAATCCTAAACAACACCTGCATGTGCTTAATACTCAGCCACCTATTCCATTCAGCAGACTAAGAAATCTGACGATATATAGCTGCACTTTTCCTGTGTCCAGTGTCATCCCATGGGCAAAATTGAATATTAAATGCATAAAAAGTGAATCAAATTCATAATTATTGACAACATCTGCCTAGGTACTGTAATGCCAAGCCACGTATTCTACATGCATTAAGCAGGAGAACAAATCTGCCAATAAAACTGCACTTTTCTTGTGAAAAGTGTCATCCCACCCTATGAACCCCATCACATGGAGACTGTGAAATCTAGAATCCCAAACTTGCCAGATCCAGCTACAGTATAACTTGCACAAAGGAACACCTGTTAAGGAAATTATCAATAAAAAGACAATTTAGTGCCACTTTCATTGCCATGGCAACCTTTTTTGTCCATACACACAGTGAAGGGAAAATAATGTGTTGGCAAGGTGATACTATGGTGATGAGAACTAAAGATTGACTCAAGATATCACCAATTCATGCCAACCCTGGGATGTGATTATGGTCAGACACAGACTTGCGGCTTCTTTTTAATCATCAAATGCGACAAGATTTTTGTAATCATTATCACGTTTTTGATCAACTTCCCCTTGGCCATGGAAGCTGGCCAATTTTACCACAATACTTCTTGGAAATAAAGCGTAGTGACTCTTTCTTTTCCTCGGAAATAGCCTTGACTTAATCAAATCCAGACAAACGCACATGACAATGGCCAGATTCTCCAAGTGAAAGTGATATACATACAGTTAAGTGAAAAACCAAAAAAGGAATTCCTCATTTAATCTAATAAAGGAAAGATCTCAAACTGACTTCAGGGAATTATTATAGCATTACATTTTACTTTTATGCGGTTCATTTTCCATTCACATTTGGCCACAGGTACTGAAACTGCTAAGCAAATCAATTGGTAAAACATGTCAATAATATGTGACCCGCTCTGTCGAAATGAGGCATAAGTCGCACGGGAAGATTTTCTGTAAGAGGCCAAAAACTGAGTTGAAGTCGATTTTAGCTCGAATTTTTTTTATTGCAGAAAATGAATCTTCAAAGTCTCTTCTATCATGTGTGTGAATTTCGGCCCTCAAAATTATGTCTAAGACCTTATTAATAGCGATTTAAAATATCAATTTCAAAACGAGTGGTCCAGAAATTCGAGCGACTTGTTCATGGGTCGCCTCGCGAACGCGTCGCTAGGGGCAGCAAACAGGGTTGTGATTGGTCAAATTCGTTGCATATTCATGAGCTGTTACAATGCTCGGGTGCGCACTCGAGCGAGAAAAAAAAAACCAGGCCGGTATGTTGAAAGTGTCCATGCCTAGGATAAGAAAATGCTTGATCTAAATTTTTTTAACTTGTTGTTATCCATGAGAGTGTGTTTATGTTTATGTCGATTGTAAAAAAATAAGATAACTTTCCTCAAAACATTATTCGTATAAGAACGGAAACGACGCTTACTTAAAGACGGTGAGAATTTCGTGTTAACCGCAAGTTAAAAACTGTATCCAGATTTTGATAACAATAACGAAGGTTTAAAACGTGTACCCCTAAAATAACTGCTACTTAATTAAAATACACGTGGGGATTTATTTATAAAATTCAGATATATTAATTGTTACATTACTTCACAATTCTCCTTTTGGCCTTCTCCTCGTGACCTTAAATAACAGAAATTGTTCTGTATTAGAATTAAAACTATATCACCAGAAAAAAAAATCAAATGACTTTTATTATGTTGTAACTGAGAGTGGATATGCGTGAACCCGAGCAATCATGCCAACTAGCATCGTTCGGAAAACCCGTCTCGGGACCAAAGAAAGATTGAAATATGGAGAATTATGTTTTGGAGTTATGTCATGAAATTACCGTTGCGCAGATATTTCGCCGATGAGGATAAATCTACAGAATGAACTTAATTTTTGAGCTTTGATGAACTTAGGCAATTTGATAATAAATAATAAATGGTTTTAAATAATAACCTAAAGACCCAAATAATCAAAATGGCACCCGATCACTCATGCAGCAGTGTCCAAATTGACCTATAACTTTTCAGAAAATTGCTAGGAACTCCGGATTTAAGTAAATTATAAAACGTTTCAAAAGTAACTCACATGCCCTACATAACACAGTGTTCATGATCGAAATATTTTGCATCTTTCACGGCGAGGTAATTGATTGTTCATGGTTAACCAATGAGCGGTTTATCTGTGTAGCATGCGAATTTAGTTTACATATTTCTTTAAACAATTTCGAACCACTATTACTTTCCTCGAGCTTGATATATATTTTTTAAACAATCATCACGTCGAAGATGAGAGGAAGTTGTCCATAAAGAAATGCAACATTTTAGGTATTTCTTTGTCAAAAACAAATTTAGGCCTAAATGAAAATAAGAAACAAATTAAAATTTTAAATCTAATTGAAACCAATACATACACCCACGTTACTCTGTTCCTACCATGAAGTATGCGTAAAGACGTACGTTATTTTGTACCCGTGGATTACGTAATGCCACTTTTGTATGAGGTTAAACAAGTCGGTTCTATTCAACAATACAATGGTATTTTAACAATACTGACCTGCTACTGACTCTCGGATTCCTTTATATACTAATTATCGCATTTGAAGTAAGGCCAAGTGACTTCTATTGTGTCACGCTGGGATTACAGATTAATGCCACACTTGAGATCACACTCATCTCAATACAAGGCAATGTTTTGCACACACTGCTTGCAAATAAAGTGAAAATACACATAGGGCTTTGCTTCATAGGGTTATGATTATTTTGCACCTTACATATACAATCAACTAGAGATTATCGTCCAAATTATTACAAGAAAAGTCATGGATGGACATACATAACACACCTTGCGCGATTACATTATGGACAGCTTGGTGGTCGATCTATAACGAGTTATTTATACATGTACATGTATAGAAACGAACGGGTATCATTTTAGTTTCCCTGTTTTAACCATGAACCTACTACGCCATATCACGAGAAGTACGTGCAGTTGTAGCGCATATTTCAGGAATTATTTCAGCTTAGTGCCATCTAAAATGAAAATTAATTTGGAGAAATGCTACATAAAATAGATTATGTATCTTCCATTTGAGCACATTCAGTTTCCGCCCAACATTCCATTATTATTTAGTGCAGTATACATGTACATTATTTTAGTGTTCATTCCTTGATGTCTTGACTATTTGCGAAGTTTTGCGCAGTACTTTTTTCCCTAATACAAATTTGGTAGTTACTCCCTCGCTTGTGTAATTCATTGTTTGTGGGTAATGTCGATTATGTGTACTTTTTGCATGTACTTAATTCCTTATTTCCTAACTCTTTTTAGAGCCAAAATCAAGGCGGGAATTGAGGTTTAAAGTATAGGTTTCCTATAAATCCTCATTAATTATTTTGGCCGTATGTAAATGTGACCATCTTGTGGGTGCTATGTTTGCATTTACCTAGTTTTATTCATGGAAGACTTACAACTCTCGCTAATAATCATTTTGATTTGATTTCACCTTCAATTATTCACACAACATTTGTACATATAGTTTCAATTTCCGATTTCGCGTTTATACCACGCTGAAATTAAAATGCAATTGGTTTTATTGTCATTAGTATGTTGTCTATGCTGTTAATACATGTAATTACGTTTTTCCTGTAGAATTACAGGAATGTTGTTTCTATTTGACTTACATGCGGTTATTTTGATTCACCCGTAAACGTGATTGCACCGCAGAGGTTTAAGTGGAAGGACAAATAGATGATTACTGTATAACCCTCTTCCGATAGAAATAGATATAAGATCATAATTAGTGGCAGTAACACTTAACGGCTCGTAACGATGCTTCTGTACTTCCCACAAAGATGAAAGTACAAACAAGATAGTTGACTTTAGAGGTGTTATTAAGATATGGATTCAAATCGGATAAGATTAAAAAAAAACAATATTTTTGCTAAGTAGAATTACTTTTCTAAGACAATCAATGATGAAAATCAATTAACATTACATAAAGCAACTGGTCAAATGTACATGTGTGCATGTATGCCGGTGTCTAGTTGTGATAGTAAGAGGTAAGAACTGTAGCGTCATATAATGGACGGAGAAGAATCAACACCAAATAATAATAATTAATTCGGGAGAGAGATAGAATAATATTTACGGAGAAAACTGTTAAGCAACTTGTACACCCAATTGCGATGTTGAATGTCGTGATAAAGATATCTAATTTGTGTCATTGCTCTGCCATACAAAGTTATCAATATGGATGATGGATGATCAATTTAGTTTTGATACGGTAATAAATGAAATAACAGAATTACACAATTTAGATATGATCTGACTCAGTACATATTATCATATTGACGGAAAACACACTTTACTTTTTAGACGTGGGACGGGCAGAATTCCGTCAAAACTCCGAAATTTTGCGTGCGCGTGTGGTTTGTATGTATTGGTGTGTGTACGTCATGAAAGACAATAAGGTGTGTCAGACCATGCAGACCAGTGTCCCCGGGGGATAATTCCTTCTGATAACTTTATATACAACAACCTACGTGCTTGACGTTTTAACTTGACGCTGACTTGATCATGGCAGCATTGTTAATCTTAAACGTTGTATAGAAAATTCAGGTCCGAGCCTTACGAACAATGAACAAATTAATCCAACGTTCACGCCTCCAGGTCGGCCAGAACGCGCAGACTAAACATAAAAAGGCATTGTTATTAAAGAACTGGGGGATTTAAAATGGCCGTACTTCGGCATTCGTTTTTCTGATTTTCTATTGACATACTCAATGCCGCAGTGAGGTATTTAAATCTGTAGGTCTTTTAATTTTATGAAACATTCCCGATCAAAATTGATTATACCATTTACGCGTACAGTTGTCTATGCAGTAACAAAGACCCGATCCACGTACTGTCTTACACCCGAACCCGTGAAGAGTAATTGCCAACAGAAAAAAAGACATTCGCTAATTCAAATTATAATAAGCAATAGAACAGATCACATAAAAACAAATAAATCATTCAATGAAAATAATAGTCGAAATCTTTCCTACACAACGATAAACAAAACGGTTTTCTTTTGTCAACAAGAATTCAAATACATTGTCAAATTTTGACCCAAAGCCACGCCGTAAGAAAAAAAAATATTTGAGTCGTAACAAGGTTTCCCTGAAGTGACGGACTAACTTCGATAAATTCTTTCACATTAAAAATGTATCGACTTTTTTTTTTCATTTACAAAATAATTCGGTTGGAGGCTGTGATTATTTACATGTACATGTAAGATGACCATAAACGTATACGTATTAAACAGTTAGAAAGCATGGTAAAAAAAATAGAATTAGCAGTATATAAAACATTGCAAACATGTGGTCAAAGTTCATTCGCTTATACACAGTTTTAGGTTTTACTTGTTGTCAATTTGTTTTCTTTACTGGTGTTATTTTCGATTTACCATTTGTCTTCGGAATTATTTTCATGCCCATTTCATCTATTTTCATGAAAGTCAAATTAATTTAAACGGGATGTATAACTGATGTGTGTTGCACTTTTGTGTCAGCAGGCACATGCGTTAATACTGTATTGTTCATCTTGCCAACAGAGCGTTTGGCGAATGGTGTAATTGAACTTTTTGGTTTATCAATTCCAGATCTATCTGTGATGTGTAGGACAGACAAATAACGAAACAGATATCCAACTTTTCATTTCATGTTTATCGTCACTTGCTCCATGACAAACTTGGTAACTTAACTTGATTGATATTTCCATCCTCATGCCGTTTTCATGAAAGTGAATGCCTTGCAAACATGGCCTCTCTAGACGCATTCGTGCGATAACACTGTTTCAGTTCAGTGCGCAGACATAACGGCTCATTTCATTGACCAATCAGGATCTTCAATGGTTGGTAAGGGGAGGAGCTTATTATCATGATCATTGAGGCATACCGCGATCTCCGCATCAACCGCGGCAGTGGAACCCGGCCCGTATCAAAAGTTTGAAACGCATTTTTTAAAAATATTCTTCTCGGAAGATTACACTTTTTGCGGTAATAAATGCTTAATCATGCTCGCAAAAAACAATGAATATGGACAAATTATACATCATTAGAAAGCTTAGACATTGTAGATTCTATTTCCATCAATATCTCAATTTTCATGATCTGCGACTTATGCCTCATTTCGACAGAGCGGGTCACATATGGCTTTTATCAAAGTACAGTTCGAACTCGATTAACCAGCTACGTTGGGACCAGCAGCCATCCGGATAAGTGATATGGCCAGATAAGAGAGATAATGTACAAACACAGTATAGGGGGGAGGTACACAAGTCATAAGTTGTTGTATAAACAACCCAAAGACCATGCACAAATTGCAACAGACCTCCCACATCAGACACTTAATTTACTGTCCCTGATAACCAGCATGTTTCTGTGTACATTTCTGATAAAGGTGTATCAATTACATGCAATGACTGATAAGCCCATTGTCCGGATAGCAGATATCTCCAGTATAATCGATGGCCGTATAACCGACGCCGAACTGTACGCAGTTTGCGGTGTGCACGTATGACTAATTTCTTTATTGTGACTGTTCTGGCCAAAGTAATCATGTGTCACAAACTACACCAACTTGGACAAAAACATTTTGACATGTTTTATAAAACTGATTGCTGAGCAGTCATCAGTGGCCGAATATGAATGACAAATGTACTGCAAGAAGGTAAAATCTAGTGTGCAGGGACTTCAGCATTTAGATGAGTCGACTAGTCCGCCCCAATAGTCGCGACGACTACTAGTAGTCGACTATCGGTTCAACTCTTAGTGTGTTCAAGATTGGTGTGTGGGTTGGCATGGGTGTCGCAGTCGGAGTCCGCAGTGAGTGAACGTATACGCAAACATGTATGTAGCATTGCCACATTATATGCTGATCAAGATACATTTTGGCAGTTTGTTTGATTTGCGATTGAAAGAGAGATAGGGGAATTCATTATTCTGCCAGCAAAATGGTAGATAAATGATTGGTAGTTCTGTTTCAATTTTACGTCTTTGACTCAGTTTTTAATACAAATTAACGTGTGATAAAAAGTCGACTATTGCGTTCGATAGTCAGATCCGCACTCCGTGCAGGCAGTCGTGACCACGACTTTGTGCGCACTTGAGTCGTGCAAACTAATAAATGGCCATCATTCCTGATATCCCATTTTGAAATTTAGTTTTTAACTAGTCAATACTACGAGGCGTCGCAGAGTAAAATAATCATACAAATTTTGCTTTTTCATCAAGTGGAACATATACTGGAAGTAGTCTATTACATTATAAATGGTAATGGGTATGAATGATGGTCAAACATTAGTTAATTAATTAATTATTTATTGGGGAAATTTTTAAGACTTATTTTTTTTGTGAAATTTAAGATTAAAAATAATTCTTGATTGAATAAATTTCACTTTTAAAGGACATACAAAAGAAAAACACGTCCGTACAAATCTTTCTCAATTAGTTCAATACATCACCCACCAACAAAGTGGAACAACCCAAAGCCTCATCAGAACAACAGCCATTGCCAATTTGATAAGTTTAATGAATATTCTAGTTAAATGTCATTTAAATATTCATAACAAAATAAATATTCATTATGACATTGTAGCACCCTGTTCATTGAATAGCTGATATTTTTCTCTACTTCAGCATATTCATTAGATGGGGTAAATGAAGACATATCCCAAGATAAAAAGGCAAACCACAAATATGTGGTCTTAGTATTGAATGGGTTAAGGTACGATAATTTGGGTATGTGCTGTAATCTATAAACTTAATCACAATACAGTATTTGGAAATATCCAGCTTGGTGGAAAGGGGTATTTGTGGATGTTTTTGTTGATGTTTTGCAATTTCAAGGGTCTTTGTTTTTCATTTCAGAATGCATATTTTTTAGCAGAAACACTGTTACATAGAACGTGGGTCTGATATTACTGCATTTTTTGATTATGCACTAACCAGGAAGTTAATCTCCACTTCAGTAATATAATCACAAAGTCAAGGATATATAAACTCTATCAAAGATGCTGGTACATGTATAGTCTCTCACAACTCTGTGTATGTGCATGTATCCCATATACATGTATGAGAACTCCTGTATTTTGGTATCAAAGTACACAAGCCAGTACTGTATTATAAATTTACTCTTTCACAGCACCCAGTACAATAATTTTTTTTTTCAAACTCAAATATTATATGACTGATATTGTACATATACCAAAATACAGGAGATTAAAGGTAAATGACATGATTGGGGGTAGTCCTTAACTTGGGCTGAAACTACTCTAGAATCAAGTAAACTATGCCAGGATTCTCCTGTGAAAATCTTGTAGTCAAACGTTGAATCATTCTAAAATAAACAATGTCAATATCACTCGTAGCACGGAAACCTGGTGTGTGGCTCTCTATGGGGCTTATTTTTATAGTCCCCGGAAAAAATTAAGATACTCCTATGTTTATGCTTGATTCTCCTTAAGTTAACAAATTACAGACAAATCCTCCCAGGCGGGAGATCCACTCCTGCTAGTGTATAGTTGGTATATGGAGAGAGAAAAGACTTCTTGTCAAAGTAACTGAAGTCCCACTTGAGTTTCAGGGAACTACAGGTTCAATATCATCTTCTCTGAACGTACTGTAAGTAACAGTATTATTAAAGGGAGAAGGCACCAGCAACTAACAGGCATAAGTTAAGAAAATATTTGAGTTCTTGCCAACCAATCAGATTGCACGGGCACAGCAGGGAGCTGATCATGCGCGACCAATGCATGCCACGCGACGTGTGTTAGCCGCTACGTGGTAAGTATGCCTGTTTGAATTGAAAATCCTCGCCCCTATAGCTGTTTCTTCTGGCAAGCTTTTGTCTAGGGGTAATACTACAAAGATGTACAAATAACACAAATTACTAATTATAGGGCCTTGATGAGGTGATGTATCAACAGTACCCTTACTTAGCTGTTTTTGTCAAACATGTGACATAATCTCACAAATAATCTACAATGTCATTTTTATTTTAACTTAATGCCTGTGTAGTTGCTGCGCCTTCTCCCTTTAAATATAGCACAAAAGGTGTATACATGATGCAGCGAATTGTGTTTTCCCTAGAGGGAAATTCCCTATCTAACGCAAGACTTTAATAGCCCTATATCTTGATTAAAAAAAATTCATCAACTACCATTAGCCAAGACTTCAAAGGGGGGGGGGGGAGGGGGGAGAGAGAGACAAGACTTCTTGTCAAAGTAACTGAAGTCCCACTTGAGTTTCAGGAAACAACAGGTTCAATATCATCTTCTCTGAACGTACTGTAAGTAACAGTATTAAAGGTTAGTGACATGATTGGGAACACTTGAAAATGCCTCAAGAACCAAATGAGTTGAAATATAGCAGGAGTGGATCTCCCACCTGGGAGGATTTGTCTGTAATTTGTTTACTTAAGGAGAATCGAGCATAAACATAGGAGTATCTTAATTTTTAACGGGGACGATAAAAATAAGCTCCATAGAGAGCCACACAACAGGTTTCTGTGCTATGAGCGATATTGACATTGTTTATTTTGGAATGAGTCGTTTCAGCCCAAGTTGAGGACTACCCCCAATCATGTCATTTACCTTTAACTAATGAAATTCTGACATTGCTATAAACTTACTGTATCTCCTAGTGACTACTTGTGAACTATATAGACTACTGAAGAACTGATATGAATGTCCTTTACCACTAAACCAGAAATTATGGGGTGTACATGTAAATAACCCAGGGACATACAGTACTACTGTATGTCGCCAGTTTAAAAAGCGGTGGATGCATCAAACTAACTTTTCCAAACAAGATCAAACCATAATTGTGTAACAAAATACTAAAAAGAAAAGGGGAAAGATAAAAGAAAGTCATACGTTCTTATTTTTCCTGTGAATTCTAGATTGAGATCAGAAATGGTGGTAGTCGTGAGAAGGAAAGGGATAGAGGGTAGGTCCCTCCAGCAAAAATTTGTGCTTTGAGTTAATAATTTTTCCTAATGAAGTATATTGTACCTCTCCTGGTACTGTAGTATGTTGAAGGTAATGGGTGGTCTTTGTACATAGGCACTAGATAACAGTTATTGGTAAATGACATGACTGGGGTAGCCTCAACTTGAGGTAAACTTACGCTAGAATCATTTAAACTGTGCAAGGATTCTATCAGTCAAAAGTTGATCCAATTTAAAAGAACTGCCATCGATATGCTTTGTGACAGACAAATTTGTTGTGTAACTTTCTATGGGATTAATTTCTCTTGGTGTTAGAGAGCAATTCAGGACTTGGGGCACAAGAGAAATACAGTACTGGTATGTTCATACTTGATTCTCCTTAAGTAAACCAATTCAAGACAATCCTTCCAGCCAGGAGATACACTCCAGCTGGTGTATAGACTAGTACAGTTTCAACCAGTTTAGTACTAGAGGCATTTTTTTTTTAATTTCTCCCAATCATGTCACTGCCCTTTCAGTTAACGTACATGGTTGGAAAGAAGGGGGAAGGGTTAGGCCCCCTCTAGCAACAATTTTTGTTTGAGTCCATATATTTCCTCATCAAGTGCCCCTTCTGGTATACGTTGGTACCTTTAGCGGCAGTCGCCCCACTTGCCCTGAACTTGCCGTGACATGGATGAACGGCAAAACAAAGTGTCAAAACCAAGAGGAAGTCTGGATGTCAACGACAGGAAAAGGTCCACAAAGCTTTCAGGTGTGCGTTCTTGGCTGCGTTCCACAAGCCATGTCACAGCTACGTCAAATCCAGCTTTACTATCAGCTGTGCTGAGCCACCCAAGATCATACAAAAGTTTCATCGTACACAGAGAAAACAGATAAATGTAGATTGAAGTAGTGCTGTAGTCAAAAGGTTAACCGTCCGGTAACCGACCGTCTCCAATCAAAACCGATTTTCATTTTAGGTTTAGGATAACCGTTTTGGTTCATTTTGAAGCAGAAATCTTCGATTAAGTCATCCAAAAAACATTGAAATATTGCATAATTATCAGAAAGGATGTAAGATTCTCAGTATTTTGATGTTTTATATATGCCAAAATATGAAAGAATACATGGATATGTGCCAAAATAAACATATAAAAAAACAAACAAGCAGATACCTGAATTAAAGTGAAATGAATATCGATATAAGGAAGAAATGTCTGAAGACATAAAAAAGGGTTAACGAAAACCGACGCGTTTTTTGAGGTAGGTTAACCGTTTTTGAAATAAACCGAAATACTAAGCTCTAATTGAAGACTAAGTCAGCTGTGCTAGGCTGCTAAGATCACACAAAACTTTTATTGACATACATGTACACAGAGAAAAGGGCGAAATGTAAAACACTTTATTGGCTAACACTTGTCGCTCAACAGTCAACAGGTTTTGCACTATGAGGCATCCAGCTTGAAAATTCACACTTTTTGCACCAACTGGTACATGTACATTTATGGCATACTGTATTTTTTTTCTGCAAGGTTGGGTGTCCATGGGTGTCCCCACCAGAAATATCTGCAACTCTCTTTTTGCAGAAGATGTTATCAATAGTGGTCATGGTAATGATGGTGGGCCCATATTACCCTGTCCTCTAACCCTAGACCATAAAACTATATCATTAAAATGACACACATCTACATCTTCATGTAAATTGTACTACTACAATTACCTACAGTGTGTATGTTCCTAACTGGGAAAAAATCTGCAAGGACAACTTGTGACTCACTCCTGAAATCACTACAAGTTTGATAACAGATTTTAACTGCTTTGTATTTCAACTTTTGAACTCTTGAACATTGTTTAGTCAACAGGGAAAAAACAGGAAGAGTTAACCAATTTCCAAAGTCACTGAAACAATTCTGGGCAATGGTATCATGGAGAATCTTCAACAGTATGTACAGATTGATTTGAATTCATTTGATGCATTAAAATTGTGTCATGCATACACTATTAAAATATTCTCTACAATTCATTTACCTGCCTACAATCATTATCCTTCTACCCCCCCCCCAAAAAAAAATCATATGTTAGGAAGTTTGAACTGTTGTTGTGAACACTGTACAACCATGAGGACAATGATTTCTTCATTTCAGAGTGGTAAACCCTTAAATTAAGTTTTTCTTGATTTGCGACAAAATCAGCTAATAAATAATAGTCCACAAAAGAGCAAATATTCTTTCAAAACAATCAATTAGGCCTGTAAAATTTACAAAATAAAACAAATTCTATATTTTTTTCTGTCAAACAGAATGGGCTGTCAACAAGATGCTAATAATAAAAAAAAAAATAAGGAAAATTATAAAAACGTAGATATTTCCTTTGAAATGGGTATTGTACATATGTATGTAACCATGATGAAATATTGATGTACATGTTCATGATGCATTGTGTAATCCTGGCATTGTGATTTGTGAATATGAATTTTGTAAATAAATCTAGCTCAGTGTTGGGGAAGTATCACATTACTTTATCTTGTGTGCATGCCCTTGAATGAAACTATACACATCGGTTTGTAAACGCACAATCCTGCATCAGTTTTTATAAATCAGTATTTCTCCTGCATCAATTTTTATAAATCAGTATTTCTCAGTTTTGGGAGTAGTATCATGTTACTTTATGTTTGCATGTCCTTGAATGAAAGTATACACATCAATTTGTCAATGCACAATCCTGTATAAATTTGATAAATTATACAGCAATATTTGTCAGCATACTGTAAACACATGTGGATTATGATACTGTATTACCAACACAAAGAGTATGGAAATACATAACATATTGTGTAGAATAGCTCTTGAAATACAATGTTTAGGAAACATTTTTCCCTTTTGTTTATCTTGTTACATGTATGTTGATTACAAAAAAAAAAACTTGAATTATTAAAAATACTACACCCATCTGTAGGGACAGTGATTTTCCGCGATAACGGAAAACGGACGGAATTCCCGGAAATCACAACTTGAAACGAAAAATGAGTTTTCAAACGGAAAATCACGGAAAACCTCTTTTTTCTCCAAATTTTTACTTTTTGAAAGGAAAAAACACGAAACTCAGACCAAAAATTTTAAAAAGTTGACACAAAAGCACAGAAACAGCGAGAAATATTTGCTTCAAGTTTTATGTAAACGGAACTGTCATTTTTTTTCCCATGTATACAAAGTCTATGGTAAAACGGAATTTCCATTTTTCAGGCAAGTTGAAACGGAATTCCAGATTTTGGGAAACGGAAAAGGCCTTTTCTTGAAACGGAAAATAACTGTCCCTACATCTGTATTTCACCTATACTACCATGTATGTAAATGATTTTTTTTCCCAAAAAAACTGCTACACTACAATGTGATCCATCAGACCATTACCACTTTACTGCTCAGGTAACACCCCCCCCCCCAACAAAAAAAAAATACTGTGAATAAATACATGAAATAAAATACAGTCTTGTACATGTCTGTGCCTGTAAATTAGCAGTGTTGTACTTACACAGATCATGAATCCCCTCCCCTCCCCCCTCCGAAGTATCAATGAATGAGTGGGATATCACATATGACATTTTATAAAGCTGACGGAAAAATAGCAGTTTCTGTGTTGATTCTTCTATCAAGTAAAACTCAAAATTACCCAACCCATTACAAGCCATTTTAGCCTTCAGACAAATTTGAGTTATCAAAAATTAATTTAGTTGGAGTTATAAAGACTGAGTTCTTGATTTTTTTTTTCAACCTTTCACCACAAAGCAAGAAAATTCTCAGAATATTCATGTTCCGTTTCATCGCACATCAATTACACACTCCTCAAGTTTCTGCGTAATTGGCTGCCTCCTCCTCCACCTCCTCCCACTCCTCCTTCTCCTCCCACTCCTCCTTCTCCTACCACTCCTCCTTCTCATCCTCTTCCTCCTACCACTCCTCGTACCACTCCTCCTCCTGCTCCTCCTCCTTCTCCTCCTCCTCCTCCTACTCCTACCACTCCTCCTCCCTCCTCCTCCTCCTCCTTATTTCTCCTCCTCCTCCTTACCACTCCTCCTACCACTCCTCCTCCTCCTACCACTCCTCCTACCACTCCTCCTCCCTCTCCTCCTCCTCTTCCTCCTCCTCCTTCTTCTTGTTCCTCTGTCTCCTTCAATCCTGAAGATTTTTATTGCAGTTCTTCGGAATAGTCTTCAAATTTCACTTATAATGTAAGATGGTAGGACTCTCATGGCATTAATGGATCAAACAGGTTTGACAGTTTCATACAGTTTTATGGAGCCATACATGTAGTAGGAACAATTCCTCAGGTATCAATGAAATGAAATACACTATTGCCATCCCTTTCAATACCATGCTCATGATATCACATGCAAAGTCTATGGGTACTGAGAGGGTTAAATTAAATAGACTACTACAGTAGGGACTATGCATGATTTATTTTTTTATGAGAATGTAATCTTTTGAAATACTACCAACAATCACCCAGATTACAATCACTAATATGGTAATGGTTTGCCTAATCAACCACATAATCACTCACTGATCCTAACCACATAAGTATGGTACAGCCCTACTTCATGCAAATATGTGCTTTGTTGCAGAGTAGAATGTACCAATGCTCACATGAACAAGACATTTTAAGGCAACAATCAATTCATCAGCCAGGTTCACATGTACATTTCGCAATCAACATTCATCCATCAATTCACGGTCACTGTCAGCTTGAATCTACAAGACTGGCATTTGGTTGTTTAGTGACCGAAGAACTCAAACGCCCATTCACACTAACAACTTCTCTTGGGGTATTTCCACAGAAAAATAGTAGGAAAGTAATTTTCTTTCTTGGAATGAAAAATCCCTTTTGCAGTAACAGATAAACTGGAGTAGTGGTTGAAGTGGAAAATCTCTTATCCCTTTCTTTATGTGCTTCATGTGAAATCTCACCACTCAAAACCAAATTCTTTTTCCAATTGCATACAAGACTGGGCCCTTTGATGCATGTGTGGATGACCTATCAAATACCTTCTGAGCTCAAGAACGGATTAAGATGCAATACCATTTATTGCAACAATTGTACTTGGAGATTTGTGCTGTTCAGGGAATAAAGTCTTACCAAGAAGGTGCAATCAAGCTCACAAATCATATAAAGAATTAAACCATTACATTTTCACTGAGCCATTGAAACCAATCAATGACTATAAAGAGAGAGTGCTGATATACAACAGAGTATGGTGGTGTGTTGATATAAATGGTGTTTTCAGTGTTGCTACAAAACAGGTTGTTTATACTTGTGGTGTTTTTTCTTGCACTGTATGTACTCATCAATTTATGGGGAAGGGGGAAAGATATAATTTGAATATTTTTAATAGCTGTAGAATACTGTGGATATTAACATTAAATCCTTGATCAGACCATTTTTTTGTCAATCTTTCACAAAGTACACTATTGTCACCCCAGACATCAAGAAACATCATCAAAGCAACTACAGAATGTTTATAGTGACAATAAGGAGAGCATCTAGCGGTACGTACATGTCGGGCCTTCCACCCCCTTCGACATTTTACATTTTGAGTAGTTTCTCAAAAATGGGAGAGATTCAGAGCGAGCAATTTTCAGGGCATTGATAGATCACATACGTGTATCTAAAAAACATAATTGCAAAGAATTTCATTTTTTTTATCATTAAGCAAAACTATACCTTGGCTTTAACTGAATAGACCACAGAGTTTCAAACATATAGACTAACAATGATATGAATTTAGAGATACTTGTATAATGGAAATCTTGAAATCTTGACATGCTCCAGACCTATAATTTCTTTGATAACCTTGTTTGATAATTCATACGGCTGGGCTGGAGAAGGATTTTGAAATCTGAAGAAATAATTTTCAAATTACAGTGATTTAAATATATAACACTTTGTAAAAGAGAATTAATCACTTTGAAGTGGGGATTTTGTTACAAGCAGTACCAGTAGTAATTTTCATATTTCCAGTGATGCTAGTATCAATAATATGTTATTTCAGTGCATCATGAATACCAAAAGAGTGAAGTACCATTTCAGCATTAATTTAATTAATACCACTCAACTTGGTAAGCAAATATCAAATGTATACTTTGACTGATTTTTATTTACTATAAACTTAGACTCTTGTGAATAATTACTGGCAATCAAGTTAGTCTCCTAAGTTAACTATAATTACTCTTTCAATATCATATTTTAATGATTTTATTTCATTTTTGACTAAATTGATTTTTCTTTCCTGTCAAGGCAGCATTCAATAAGGACCATTCTGTGGTTTAACTGTCTTCTCATTTTCATAATTGATTGTAAGTGTGCTTTTTTGATGTCTTTATTATTTTCTTAAATGTTTTGATGTACTGGGTATGAATGTTATTTTATTTATGTTGTGTGCTTTTTATAATGAATGAAATACATATCAATTTGTACTTGGTACTGCATTTAGAAATTCATAATTCAATAAATTTTCCTTAATAATTCAATTTGCAATTTTATTTTGTAACGAGAATATACAAGAGGGCTACACACATTAAAGAATGTTTATTTCAATTTCTACTCAGTGAAACATGTAGTACGTATATTACTTTGGATGGGTGCAGGGTGATTAGAAAGATGAAAGATATTATTGCTAGAGAAAAGTCAAGTGATTTCTTTGTCTCTTTGCTTATTTGTCTATTTGTGGATTTGTATCTGTGTGTGTCTGTGTGTATCTCTGTGTGAGTGTGGTGTGTGTGTGTGTGTCTATGTCTGTGTGTGTATCTATGTGTTTGCATGTGTTTGTGTGTACATGTATGTGTCTATTTGTGTGTGTGTTTGCATGTGTTTGTGTATTTGCGGGTGTTTGTGTGTGTATGTTATTGGGGGGGGGGAGTAGGGGCCAGGGGGTAGTGAAAAGAAAAAGATGAACAGGAGACTTTGAAGTGGATCTTCCTTGCACTAAACCATACCTGGAAAAAAAAACACTCTCTCACACAAGGCACTGTTACAAATAACACATGTGCATGAAATTATTAGCAGATGGTATCCCTCAAGTGGTAATCTCCTGGGCTGGGTGGTAGTGATGATCCATTTATTTTCCTGGATTCAAAAGTAGTGTGACTTTACAGATTATCGCGGTCTTGAAATACACAACACAGCACGGTACTTTCTTGGAAACGTAGTTTTCTATTGAAAACATGCACTTCTTGATGACATAATTTCAGCTTGATCTTACGAATAGACAAATACTGATCATCATGCTTTGAGTGCGAAGGAGGAAGCGAGTTTGAATATTGGGTGGAACTGTTCGTGAATTAGAAGCAGCGATGTGGGTTTTAATGAGCTGTTTGAAGTCTTAAATTACGCGCAGTTCTACTGATTAGATTTACGATAAGCACCTGGTGCAGTTTATTTATTTAAATGACATTAAACTGAGGCACAATATAGCCAGCTTTTGAATGGAGTGGTGCAGTGCAGTACATGCATGTACATGTACACTGTTTACTGTATTATGTATGCATTGAGGAAAAAAAAGGAATGCAGCCATAGCATAAGAAATTTCTTTAAATCAAGATCTTATTTATTAATCAATACCTAATGGTTAAGACTACTTTTTGGTGAATGGCAATCATACACATACTGTACAATGTATACTTTTGGTCAACACATACATGTACACCACATACCAGGTGTGACAAAGAAGAAACAAGACTGTGACAGCCACGCCCATGATGCAATGTCAATCAATATTTTTCAAAACGCAGTTAAATTTACGGCTGTTTTGATGAACTTGCAAAACCTAAAGGACATGGTGAATACTGCCACTGAAATGCACTTCACTACTTTCGAACTTACAGGATGTAATATGAGTTACATAAGTACATTGAAATAAAATAACTCACTCCTCAATAAACTCTGGAACCAAAATCTCTCTTAAACCATCCAGCTATACCAGGACTGCCAACTCTCACGCAATGAGCGTTAGACTCACGCATTTTGGCCCTTCCTCACGCCAAAATTTTGTTTGATTTTCCATACATTTCTATTGATTTGGACCTGTCACTTATATCATTGGCCTATGGGAGTTTCACACATTGGCAACTCTGTTATACAGACTACACACGATTCAATGACTCTAGTATTGATGGGGTTAAACACTACATCCACCTGTCGATGAAGGTTTTTTTTTCAAGGCAGCAGGTGCGACCTCAGAGACGATCATCTCATGGGCATCTCTCTCAGAGATGATATCTTGATTAAGATAATTATCAAATATGAATATTAGCACTAAACGGGGCAGCAGGATCTACGTAAACACTAACACTTGCTGTATTCTTATCATCTTTGCTATTAAAGAGAGGGTTATCTTTACAGCAAATATGATCAAAGGTTACAATTTGGCTACTAGGAAAGCAGATGGTGAGTTGGTGACAGTCAAAATGGAAATTCAGTAAGGTAGCCTGCTAGATACTTCACTTAATTACTTTGTTCTAACTAAGTCAATGCATGTATGCAAGAATAGTGTGGTGCTGGCATTCTCTGCATGACAAGTTCAATGGAATTATGATACATTGGAAGATTTGGAAGAATATAAGTACATATTACTGTACATGTAGTATTTGTGATGTAATACACATACAGTGTGTCTAAAAAAATGTGCAAGCGAAAATCACCCTCTTTAGCAATTAGAAAATACTCTTGTGACTACTTGTGACATTATGCTTATAGGGCAAGTCCAAGCTATTTGCTTTCACAAATTTCCAAGATGCCAATTTTTCAGCTTGGTGCAAATGAGTCGAGTTAGGTATCAACTTAAAGCTAAAACATTAAATTTTCATGAACTGATAAAAAAAGTTGAAATCTGTACTCCGTTAGCAGTAATCAATGAATACATTTGCATAAATAATGAGTCATGGTAACGCGTGGGACATTAATGAATACATCATATTTGAATGTATTTCAATTGTTAGCAACATTTATGACGAAGCAGGTGCATGGTCATATAGGATAAGGGAAGGGTTACCTACACAAGAAATTTCATTTCATCAACTAATTATATATGCAAATGAGGGACATTCCAAAATTTGCATGTCCCACGTGTCACTTTTTTAGGACAATTTGTTTTAATTACTTTCAGATGCATCATTGAATTTGATTGAAATTTTCCAAAGTACCAATTTACCTTGGGGGATACCTAATACACAACACAACAATTTGATCAGATGTATGCAATTAACATAATTGACTAATTAGTATTGGTAACGCGTGGGACAATGTGGTAACGCGTGGGACATAATGCACATTTTTGTACAGAATCTTCAATAGAAATGTCATTCTTGTTCCTCTTAATATGATTTAAAACCTTACATGATGTACCAAGTACTACAATGACCTTCTTGAGGTCACCTGAGGTCTTGCAAACTCTCTGTGGTGCCCACAGAAAAAAAACATCAATTATACAATATTTTTGCTTTTTGAGCCTGATATCTAGGCACCAACGGAGCCACGTGAATCAGTTGAAAAACTTTGCATCCTCTTGCCATATAGTTAATTGGTAGCCATAATGTGTCTCGCCCTAGTATGTTTACATTTGACCTTACAGTGTATTTGACCTATGACCCCAATTTAATATGGCAGTCTGTATGCATGTAGGGCATCTACATGCATGTACCATCCAAGTTAGTTACAATGGGCTGATACCAACCCCAGTAGAAAAACTGCAGGTAGGCCTATATTTTATGATTTGATCTCAGATGACCTTTGACCTACATATGTGATCTTTGACCTCCAAATAACATTGAGGTTCCTGATAAGTATCTACCATCCAAGTTTGGTTACAAATGGGCTTGTGGTTAGAAAGTTACCTAGTTTTGGCCCTTATGGGCCTTGCCCTATGGGCCCCAGGGGGGACAGGTGTACCATTTCAGGAACCCTCTTTCCCCTCCCCATAAGGATCATTCCCACCAAGTTTGGTCTAAATTCATCAATTGAAAAGAAAATGATGTCAATGTGAATTATTCCCACAGGGCCCTGCCCCAACCTGTTGACCCCCCCCCCCCCCGACCAAAATGGGGCCACCCTGGGCATTGGCATGAGGAACATTAATTCATCACATACAGTATACAGGTATCTACA
>JZLH01S0196318.1:49105-64760 GCA_001188425.1 Eucidaris tribuloides
GGTGGTAGAAGCTTGAACCTTGTCATAGTAGTGTTCAAATGGACAAATAAACACCCTAGAATACAAAAGTCTGGAAAGTTATGCTGCCAATGGCAAGTTATGCATGAATAAACAATTAAAAGTTGGCGCGAGTTTAAATAGCCTAGGTGTACACACAGTAAGTTTATGGGGGGAAATGGGCAGGTGAATCCGATCAACTTACAATTTTCACTTTTTAAAGCACTAAATAATCATTTTGAAATATAATTTTTTCAGGGATTCATTTTTAGACCTTATCAAAGACAATGGTAGCATGGGGAATCATGTAGCTCAGATTTTTTGAACTGTGGTAAATGTTAGCCAATACCTTTTATGGAAATTTATTTTTTAGAAATAACTAGTTGCTTTAAAGATCAGTGATTTAAAATAACCTTTTCAGGAAAACAATATTTTCTTTAATATGAAAATAAGTAGTTGTGCAGTACATGCTAAGGCTGCAAGGGTAAAGAAATTGATGTATTCATGAAGAATTAGGAGAAAACAGAATTTCGATGTTAGAAAATGATGAAAAAAAAAAGACTGGGAGAAAAATCTGTAGAAAACAATTAAAAATTAACCTGTTGCCTCCGAGATTCTGAAAATCCCATAAGGTAAGTGACATGATTGGGAACACTTGAAAATGCCTCAAGAACCAAATAAGTTGAAATATATACCAATTATACACTAGCAGGAATGGATCTCCCACCTGGGAGGATTTGTCTGTAATTTGTTTACTTAAGGAGAATCAAGCATAAACATAGGAGTATCTTATTTTTTCCGGGGACGATAAAAATAAGCCCCATAGAGAGCCACATAGCAGGTTTCCGTGCTACAAGTGATATTGACATTGTTTTTTTAAGAATGAGTCAACGTTTGACTACAAGATTTTCACAGGAGAATCCTTGCATAGGTACTTGATTCTAGAATAGTTTCAGCCCACGTTGAGGACTACTCCCAATCATGTCATTTACCTTTAACACAGGGCAGATCCAGTTCCCGTAGCCAACAGGTTATGTAAAAAGTCGAAAACTGTGAGGAAATAATGATCAAATGGGCCATTCTTTGAAAAGTGAAACAAATTGTAAAAAAATAAAGTTTGTTCTTTGAAATTTTCAGTTGCATATTCATGCAAAGCATAATCCAAAGTTACTTGAATGATATTTTTTCTTTGAAAAAAGTCCATATTTATGCTAATTTGCCTAAATTTACATAACTATATGTTATATAATGTAGATATTTAGCGTTTTTCCTCTTAAATAGATTGGTGAAAAGGTGAGTATAACAACTTTCTTTCCGAAGATTGATGTGGTCATATGTTTGTCCACACCCATTCAAACTAATACCACCTAAAAAGAAAAGTTTTTATTCATTCATTACATGCAGTATTAAACAAAATAAATTAATCAACTTTAAATGTCACACACGTGACAGGCAAAACATGATAAGTTTTCCCAGCAGAAACTCACTGTCTTGATAATATTTCTTTTTTGTGCTCAAATCTAGTTTGCTTTGTCTTAATTTACACCAAATCATGAGTACCATAAATTGTCATTCTTATTAATACAAGCAATTAATGGTCACACAGCGTGACGATGTTGTCATACTTGTTTGTTTGGATATGTTCGCCAGAGAGAGCTACAGTCGCATTATGTAGCTCTCAGTTCTAGACCATGCAAACTTTTTCTACCTCCATAAGTAACACTTACTCGTCCTTGACTTTCTTACCTTCGCGAGATACTTTACTTTGCCTTAATAAAGGACTCTTGTATTTAGTTCAAAGCCAGTTGACTGCAAGGACAGTAGTTTCCTTATCAATAAAAAGACAGGGTTAATGCTACATTGTCATGTCTGGAAGCCAGACTACGCGCATGTGTGGCCTCTTTGAACATGTTTCATTATAAATGCCAACATCTTTATGCCTGTATTCTGTTCGACAACATTTGCTGGACTTAGCCAACCTGACAGCCTGCAGGACGGTCTTTGCCAGACATTCTGCCAAACATACTATATGTATGCATATTGCATTCTTGGTATTGAAATAGTTCTATGAAACAGGGTGGCGTAGTTTTGATAGAGAAATATCCATAAATTTGCAATTACATTATAAAATTTAGATTGTACACGGTGCTGCATTTCATCTTTCGCGTTTCGAAAATTAGTAACATTGTACAAAGCAAAAACTATTTTGAAAAAAAAGCTATCGAGGCAGCCATATCAGATCTAATCATTTGTCTGGAACGAAGTATAAGGGTACAACTGATTAAATTTTCAGGCCTGCAGCTCGAGTGGTTTTCCATGGAATTGATTCTTCGGGCCAAATCTATTCATGATTGTATATGTATGGCTATACATTATACATGCTCACACACGTGACGACACTCATCAACATAAAAAATACATTTGAAAAAATACTTCGTGAGAGATAAATAATAATTAATGTCATTTTCCTACTCACTACACTATAATGAAAGTCTGCCAGAATTACAAAGCATTGTAGTAGTTGACACATTCACAGAGTTTGCAAGTTTAAATCTAAGTTATGAAACAATCATCTGTCCGTGTGAAGTCACACACGTGACAAATTATTATGACCGTCTTGAACCGGGTCCGGTAACATCCAGTATGATTACACAAACATTACATATTTTTTACTTGAGTCACTAATTGCAATATAAAATGATTACGATTTCAAAAACAAGGTACCTGCAACGGCCTGTTGGAATTACATGAGATAAATTTTGCAAGATGTAGTTATTTTTGGTCACATCACGTGACAAAGTGATCTGGCCAAATGCTGAATCCCAATGGTAAACAGAATGAGTTGATAAGTGTTATATCAAATTCACAGCAAATTCCTGAAAAATTAGTTTTGAGGATCTTTTATTTTCTTATCTAAAAATCAATTTCCTGTAAAGAAGTTGCTTTGTCTTTATTGATTCCAGTACAGAAACTAGGGTTTTTAATATTTTTACACAGACTGTTAAACATGTCAAGGCAAGTTTGGACACCATGGGAATTTGGCGTTGTTGCTGTGTGTAGATCTGCTCATATCTTTTGTTTTTTCCCTTTTCACTAGTTGTGATATTAATTTTGTAACAAATATCCCTTTAATATCTGATACTTGTGAATTTCAGTACTTCAGAAATTCATCAGTTCATACTGTACTGTACTTTTCAAATTAATTTATACACCCCCCTCCCCCCCCCCCAAAAAAAAATTGTGGTGCATTGTACATTAATTTATATCACATTTCTAATGTATTCATTCAGTTGATCACTTCACAATAGAAAGCTGTAAAATTTGTTACGAGTGGAAATTTGCATCATCACTTGCCAAACAATTGAAAAAAAAACCACAATTTTAACAGTAGAGGAGGCACATCCATTCTGTTGCATACAAATCTTAAGGGCATAAAAAGTTAATTTATACCCCCCCCCCCCAAAAAAAAAAAAAAATAAATAAATAAATAAATAAATAAAAAAAATAAAAATAAAAAAATAAAAATAAAACAAAATAAAAAATAAAATAAAATTGTGGTGCATTGTAAATCAATTTACATCACAATTCCTATGTAATGTATTTATTTGGTTCATCACTTCACATTAGAAAGCTGCAAATTCTGTGAGTGGAAATTTGCATCGTCACTTGCCAAACAATTGAACAAAGCATAATTTAAGGGTGGAAGGAGGCACATTCATTCTGTTACATACATGTACAAACCTACATGTAATATGCATAAAAAGAAGATTTGCATAGGTTGAGTCCTACTAAGAAAAGTACATTGGAAAGAGCGTGTCTAATGACAGAATTTTGTGTTGAACAAACTCCTTGTTGGAGCTCTTTCAACTATCTTGCTAATGGCTAAATTTAATGTGCACTACACACATACAACGTACTGTACATGTACGGTGTACATGTACATGTACAATTTGTACAACATACAGGCAAGTCTTAACATACATGTACCTAATTGCCACTTATTCAAGAGCAATAAGCTTTCTGATCTGGATAAGCGAACCAGTTACCTAGCATGGATCGGGGGGCGGGGGGGGTGACGAGACGGTTGCAAACCCCATTAAGTAGCAAATGGACTAGGGAAAAAGGAGAGGGGAAGGAACAAGCAAAAAATAGACACTGTTTTTTTATTGCTTGTTAGCATTAAATGCTTCTATGACTACGGCTGCCCCGACGCCAACCCCCCCCCCTCCCTTCCCACCCTTAGGTAAATCCCAAATCCCACTTCTGCTTCACTACTGTCAGCTTCTCAGACAACACTTACAGGGATTCATATAATTGAACTGCTCTACAGTTTGCATTTCTTTTTTTTCAGTTCGAATTTTTTTTTTACAAAGTACGGCAAGGTGTACATAACTGCAACAGGATAAGATGATAATTTGATAGCTTTTTATGGTACATGTTATGTAGCCCTGCAATATTTTAAAGTGATAGGCTAACATTGTGGAGCTTCAATTTAAAAAATTGTCAAACTTTGATATCTGAGCTACATAGTAGTGTTCAAATGGACAAAAAAACGCCCTAGAATACAAAAGTTTGGAAAGTTACACTGCCAATGGCAAGTTATACATGAATAAACAATAAAACTCGGGGCGAGTTTTATTAACCCAGGTGTACACACAGTAAGTCTATGGGAGGAAATGGGCAAGTGAATCTGGTCAACTTACACTGTACGATTTTCACTTTTTTAAAGCACTAAATAATCATTTTGAAATACAATTTTTTCAGGGCTTCATTTTTAGACCTCATCGAAGACACTGGTAGCATGGGGAATCATGCGCCTCAGATTTTTTTAACTGTGGTAAATGTTAGCCAATACCTTTAAGTACCATATCATGGTGTAAGTCTAGTTGAAATTTCTCTCTAGACAAATTATTGAACTTTCTTAACAGAACTGTGGAGAATAAATTTGATGTTTCGGGAAGTCCATTCGTTTTAGTTCTACAATTTGTCCAGAAAGATATTTCAACAGTTCTTCTCAGGGACTTTACATGGTGATAACAGAATAATTGCAAAGCTATTGGCATACCATGCCACATATTTGCATTATGTTAATGGTAGCCACAGCAGCCCTGTTTGCCCGAAGTGTACAGACCTAACGTGATGATCACGATCTTTGCAAAATGTCATGACTTTTTCTGAGAAATTATCAGCAGCTTGTCATAAACAGGAGCTCGTCATAAAGATCATAAAGAGGATATAGCCTGGAGATCAGAAATCCATACTTTCCTTGTTATTATTGCCAGAAAAGATCTGAAATATTCCCTATGTAGTAGTTAACAATAAATATTATTATATTACCAGAATATAAATCAAATGTCCTGGAAAGTAGGAACTGCGTAGACAGATCTGATTACTCGCCAGCGTCAAATGGCTGGTATTTACATGTAAACAGAAGCAAAATCAACAACACATCTTTATCCATTTGAAGGCATAAGGACATGTTAGGTATGTCTCGTTTACATGGGCCAGAAAATCTGCAACAGGCAACTCTTAGGGGTATACAGGTCTGCATCCATTTATTCATGAAAAGTCTCCTTTTTCTAAAGCATTTTGAGGCCACCATCTCTTTTTCTACAAAGACTCCTTATTTATCTGAATTATTTAGATATAATTATGAACAAAATAAGCAAACAAACACAAAACAACAAAACAAACAAAAATAGTCAATACTGATGACTGTCTCTTGTTGTTCTTGAAAAGAATTCTCCAGTAGGGGATGAAGGGAGGATGGAAATGCATAAAAACGTCTTTTGCAGGGATGCTGATTAGGGCTGGCCGTTGTTTGGATAATATCGAAAATTACTCGATGTTGAAAAAATATCGTCTACACGATAATGATCTCATGATTATTTCAAAATATCGCCAGAGGCACGATATGGCCAAAAATACCATCGATTATGAAAACCTAATGGGTAATAATGCATGCACTGCAGTGGGAGGGACCAAGTAATCCCCGTAGCTGCATGTATGAATGAATACTCTGCACATGATGAGTGCTACTGCCTGTAAACAGGGAGGTCGAGGACAGAAGAGACACCTCCATGCTTTTCAGCTATCAAACTTGTGGTACATGTAATAAAAACAGCAGTGTGTTTAGTGTAAGTATCAACAATCATAGCAACTCTGTCAACACACTGCCCACCAAAAATGTAAACAATCAGCATCATGAATCTCCTGATCTAGTTACACGGGGGCCTCAATAGAAAGCAACATTGTTTTGACTACATTTTGATAACAGCCCTACATTAATTTCACCACCTCTAATGCTGATTGCAAGTTCCACATTTTATACGGACCTCCCCTCCCCCAATAACATTTCTGGATGAGACAGTGGCCATGTAGTGTTGCATCCAAATATGTCTTGACTGATAAAGCCAGTTGACCATCAGTACCCTCAACTACAACAAGTTTTACATTAGGTTTCTGATAACTGATTTGTTTCATTTGGTGCAAAAACACCACTGTATTCTAAGCATCCCAAAGGAGAAGTTGGAAATATAATATAATTCATGACAGAATTCTATATATACTTGTTTCATTTGGTGCAGAAACACCACTGTATTCTAAGCATGCCAAAGGAGAAGTTGGAAATATAATATAATTCATGACAGAATTCTACATATAATTCCGAACATTTGTGCTGTACGGAATGATGTAAAAGTTAACATAAAGTCATTACCTTTGTGCTTAATTTCAGGGATATTAATAATCAAAAACAAACACTGCCACGTCCGACAACATATAGATTAAAGATGTACTACACATTTTGAAGTAGGTGTAATAATACTGTAATTCATGACAGAATTCTACCATATGAATTCCAAACATTTGAGCTGTAAAGAATGATGTAAAAGTTAAAGTGATAGGCCAACATTGTGGAGCTTCAATTTAAAAAATTGTCAAATTTTGATATCTGAACTACATAGTAGTGTTCATATGGACAAATAAACACCCTAGAATACAAAAGTTTGGAAAGTTACACTGCCAATGGCAAGTTATGCATGAATAAACAATTAAAACTCGGGGCGAGTTTTAATAGCCTAGTTGTACACACAGTAAGTCTATGGGAGAAAATGGGCAGGTGAATCCGATCAACTTACGATTTTCACTTTTTTAAAGCACTAAATAATCATTTTGAAATACAATTTTTTCAAGGCATCATTTTGAGACCTTATCAAACTCAAAGACAATGGTAGCATGGGGAATCATGTAGCTCAGATTATTTTAACTGTGGTAAATGTTAGCCAATACCTTTAACATAAAGTAATTACCTTGGTGTTTAATTTCGGGGAATATCACAATCAATAAACTGCCACGTCCGACTATGTAGATTCTCTATGTACTACACATTTTGAAGTGGGTGTCAAATTAACCCTACAATAAAGCCAGAATACTTGTCTGTTGACTTGGGCACAACGGGTACCATACCATTTGCCCCGCCAATTATAATGTCAATATCGTCTGGTATTTGGTGAACTTTGATAAGGTGTGGTCAAATATCAATATTGTTATCAGGAATTAGGAATTCAGGATCCTGTGCTGGTAGCTGTATCTTTTTTTTCTTCTTCCATTTGGTAATTTATAAGCCATTGTTGTACCCATTTGAGATTTTTATGAGTTATGTATATGCACCAATAAAGAAACAGGACCTGGCCTAGATTTCCCATACCAATCATCCAAGCCTAATTTGGGCCTTGGGGAACTTCTATGAAAAGGCCTAGACTCAATTGACATTATTTGCATATAACAGAACCTTGTGGTGTGAGTAAGCATTGTCTGTTTTGATGTGGTCTTACATGTCTGACTGAATTGCACACATGAAGTCCTTTGTGGTGGTCTATACCAATATTTATACACAGGGATACTGTACTTGGTACTTTTCATATCATGGTCAGAGTCAAGTTTGTATAAAATGTCCTTCCTTCTACTGGCTTCATGATTATCCACTTGTGACTTGAACTGTTTTCCCATCAAATATGTTATAAATGCATGAAAAGACAAACTATGTGTGTGAAGTGGGGTAGGTATAGTATCTTCCTCCTCATCCCTTTCGTTTGAAAACTTGCTTTACATTTCAAGTGGTCTTTTCTGGGAATTCCGTCCGTTTTCCATTATGTTATCGCCGAGAATCACTGTCCCTACCTTTTACAATGTAATCAGCTAAATAACTGGAAGTAAAACAAAACATGGTGTAATATTTAAGTGGACACAAGATTGATTTCTTGCACAAAACCAATGAAAGTAAAAGACACATATTTGAACTTTTAAAGCAGAGTTGTTAATACATATGGTCTCAGTTTGTTATAAAAACTAATTTTGGAGAACAATCTACTTGCATACATAGAAAGTAGAACTTCTAGGCCACAGTGCGATATTTTGGGAAGAATTTGGGCAAAAAGGCCATTCTCCTTCTTTCCTTTTTTGACAATTTTCCTTTATACCAAAAAAATACATCTATAACAATCCTTTGAAGAGTAAGCTGTTATAAGGCCAAATTTTCCTGCCAACGACCAAAAACTCACCATTCATTCCGTCTCTTTCAAAGATTTAACACCCCCCCCCCTTAAAAAGGGGGGTATTTTCAGGGGAAAAATAGGTCTTTTACACCCCAAAACACTGCCCCTGGATACATGTATGATGAAAATATTCATTGTACTGTACACATACAGGTACCAGTATCTCCTCTTGTAACTCACTCAGCATATTACATGCAAAGTCCATGGGATTTTTTTTCCAATGTTACTGAGAGCATTCCATATAGCCTACTGTAATTCATTGAAAAATTTATACTTAAAACAAAAACAAAGTCTGCATAAAATCTACACAGCATTTTTTTTTTTTCAGGCAAAAGCTGTATTAAAGGGGAAAGAAAAGTGAAGCAAAGTAAGTTCCTTTAATTAAATCAATACACTCTGCAAAGCCAAGACCTGGATATATACACAGTAAGTTCATAATAGTATAGGTTGCAAAACAAACAAAAGAGACTCATCACACACACACACCAGCTATATTTATTCAATCCATCATCGATGTTATTGACTTTTTTCCTGACTCTTTACCGATATGGCACCTCCATATTCTCCTGCCATTCATGAAATCACTCTTGATCAGTGTCGTGTTTGCGTCTGTTTTCCTCGTCGTCGAACGTGAATTTCCGTCACAATCATTCTTTTTTTTATCTTATTATTTATATGTTCCCTCACAATAATTCAATCTGTGCTGTAGTTATTGAATTATGTGCGTCTTCACATGGATACACCACCCTAATGACTGCTTGTACAGCCCAGTGGTTCTTTATTATTGTGTATACATGTTTTTTCAAGAGTGCACAAAGTAACACCTCAAAATTATTACATGCACTGTATATGTGGGACTCAGTGGGAGGGGCAAAAATGTTTATTTTCAGTTAGGTATACAACACTGTGCCCTTTCATTTGAAATTGTAATAAACAGTGTTTTAGTGCATGATATTTTGTATGATTTTTTGTTTATAACTTGATGTATTTATTGTCACTTTCAAAAACATTTGCTGAAATGAAACTGAATGTGTGTACAATACATGTGGCTTAACTGATATGTGAAACTCAAAAAAAAAATGGCAGTATAAAATGTGGAGTCAGATTGCACACAACATTGTTGTTGAGGTAGGTTTAATGTATTCTGGGAATTTAATTTCACAGACGACAACAATGGAGAAACAAACACTGAAACAGCTATCAGCAATTACTTGTGCCTAAACATACTATTTCCTACTATGGGATATTGTTTTGTGTAAATGCTCTATGGAATCGAAGCAATGCTTCCTGTTAACATTTCTACCTTTCTACCTTTTCTACTATCGTCTCAATAGAAAAGTGGTACTGGCTTCATTTTCAAAGTTATAAATTTGCATTATAATATTTATAATATTTCTATTTACTTTACCTTTTACCGTGTAGGCCATACTATCTTGATTATATCTTTTTATCCCCTTGGTAGAATTTTCAAGCATATTTTGATGAATTCCAATTTAGATCAGCATAACTTTATGGAATCACAACTCATGACACAAGAATATCTACCTGAGCAGTGCATAATTCTTCATAATGAAAAGATTACATTTCTTTTAATACAAATCTAGAACATTTTGTCATGAAATACTTGTTCCATACAGAACTCTGGGATAAAAGCAGAGTGTGAATAATCATGAAAGGAATTTATGTCTATATAGAATATAATCCTAAGGCTTCAGATCTGTTTTCAAATATCTGCAATTCTAATAACTGGACAGTTTGTCAAATTGAATCCCCACTGGGCAAAATAAGACAGGATTAATGCACATTTTCAATAAAATTAGTAACCCAAACCACAAATATACGTATTGCATTGCTGCAATGTAATACTTACCTTTTATTCCAACAGTTTTCTGAGGATTCAGATGCTTGGAATCGCACAATTTTCATTCAACGGCAAGTCAACCTGTAGATGTGTTCGCAAAAAGAGAAAATATGGAAAATGACAATTAGATACTATGTGCCACAATATTGGCAAGCGTCATCTAAAAACTGAAGCTTTATCTTTGAGTTGGATTGAGCATGCATAATTCTTCATAATGAAAAGATTACATTTCTTTTTTATACAAATCTAGACATTTTGTCATGAAATACTTGTTCCATACAGAACTCTGGAATAAAAGCAGAGTGTGAATAATCATGAAAGGAATTAGTCATATAGAATATAATCCTAAGGCTTCAGATCTGTTTTTCAAAATATCTGCAATTCTAATAACTGGACAGTTTGTCAAATTGAATCCCCACTGGGCAAAATAAGACAGGATTAATGCACATTTTCAATAAAATTAGTAACCCAAACCACAAATATACGTATTGCATTGCTGCAATGTAATACTTACCTTTTATTCCAACAGTTTTCTGAGGATTCAGATGTTGGGAATCGCACAATTTTCATTCAACCGGCAGTCAACCTGTAGATGTGTTCGCAAAAAAGAGAAAATATGGAAAATGACAATTAGATACTATGTGCCACAATATCGGCAAGGTCATCTAAAACTGAAGCTTTATCTTTGAGTTGGATTAATAAAATGTATGATTGCATTCAAGGCTAGAGATTTCCTGCGTGTCGTCGCAATGTTAAATTCTCTGAATCATACTCAGGGCATGCAGATTAATGCGATATCGAGAGATCATATCTTGGTACTGCACTTGATCCGGACCGACTACAATGTCATCCGTACATTATAAGCCACAGTAGATTGGCATGATTCCCACCAGATCACAATCTCATTAATTAGCCTTGAAGAATTCATGGCTGAAAATAAACAGTAAATTGCAATTTTCATAAAGCAAAGTGTAAGCATGTACTGTATACGCTGAATATTTCGCGGCGGTTTTATTTTCGCGAATTTCGCGACTTACTGAATGCGAAAATTTTCACTCCCTGACATTTCTGTACAAAGTGAATGTAAATATAATAAAATCGCGAAAATATACTCTCACGAATTTGCCGTCTTGAAGCAAAATCACGAAAATATATGGCCGTGAAATATATGGCGTATAGCCTACAATACTTTCTCACAACTCAGCTTTATTACTACAGTATTCTTATTCTACAGTATTTTTTTTCCTCCTCCTCCTCCTCTTCTTCTAAACAAGGGACCAAATATAAATATTTGAGAAAGTGTATGATATCCAAGAATGAATTTAAATGTACTAGTTACAGAATACAAAATTATTTGAAGGAGTGTGATTGTGAAATATACTATGCCATTTATTGTTTGCAAATAACTCTTACTTGTATGGAAATGGAATGCATGCACATACATGTATATCCGCATCCAACATTTACAATTCAAGTAGCTTCAAGTACACTGTAAAAGCATTAGTTTACGTCAATGGGACAGAATTTTTTTCTTCGAATTACTGCCTTCAATATAATGTAAACTCCACCCTGACCGTTGTGAGTCACTACCTTCAGCTACCCCACCCCACCCATACCTTGGATAAGAAACAGACAATAGGACACACCACTTTTGGAAGTCAAGGGCAACCTGATATGATACCTTCAGGAAAACAATTTGTGGGCTATTGTAATATTGGCTGAATAGTTGTCCTACAGTTTGTAGGTCACACAAGACCGTAAATTTATAAGGTCCCATTCATACTGCCAAAAACACACGTTTCCCGAATGGGTTTCTAGAGGTGTGAAATGGGACAGATTTTTCAATCTGATTCTGAAAGTGGACACAAACCATTCTTAAAATAAGTTTGAAACCAGTTTTGGGACCAGTATGAACACAAACTGCCCAATGCTCACAATGATGTCCAGAAGTGCTATTAGACTCAATAATTAATCCAAATCACCACAAGAATTTAGGTCAAATGATGATCCCTCTTGCACTTTGCTGGGTACAGTAAGTTCAACTTTATTCACAAATTGCTCAAGCATTGTTATCAGTTTTTATTTTCTGAAATAAATCTGCTTTAACTGCAATTTTGAAACTTGTACAAGCAGTGGGATCATAGCACACTAGATACCTGATAAGGTGAGATTTGTGACCAACTACAGTAACTCACACATACATGTACAGCAAAATTCAACCTTTGACATCAGATACACCTGTAGCACTGACAGATACATGTATGTTGTCACCATGGGAACTGGCAGCAATTTTTTCTTAAACACTTTGCTTTGGTGGCGGCTTTTCTTCCAAATTGATTGCAACCTATTTGCAAACCATTCCAAAATCCATTCTGTTTCAAAGACAAGTGTCCTGTTCAAACATCACATACTCTTCAAAAGAGACTGGTGCTTGGTGTGAACAGGGTCTACCAAAGTGACCCAAATACAGTAAGTAGGTTGTGCAAATGTACACGTCAGCCCTGCAGTTCAGATTTTGCCCTAATTTTACCAGTTCAGTACCGGTAACCACTGTCTGTAGAGTCCTTTTCAGAACAATCGGGAAGCCTTCATCCTCAAGTTCCTGTATGATCATAGGAAAAGTTAGACCGTACAGTGTACTGGTATGAACACTTCCAGCACTACAGTCCAGATGTCCTGCACTTTGCAAAATATCAGATCCTATTATTTACAGCACATTGAAATAATACAGGATAAATAACCACACACCTGTAACTACTGTGTATGCATTTATACCTGTATGGCAAAATTGATCCTGATTTGCAGCTTTAGGTAGCTAGTGAAGTACAGTACCTTGTTTATGTTACGTGGTACAGGTACAGACCAAAATCACTATCGCGTGTTTCTACAGAAAAATAGTGGACAACGGTTTATCTTTTCCGGAATTGAAAAACCGTATCACCGTTAAACCAACCTGTTTCTACAGAGCGAATAATCCGATTAGCTCCCATTCGGTGTCGCAAATACCGCGTCAATCAGAAATCGGGAAATTCAACCTATATGACCTCGCAATGCATTGTGGTATATGAACTGGTCCAAAATATAGTCACAACCACGTATTTTCACACGCACCGGCGACCCCTTCTTCCGCCAGACACGATACGCTTTTCGCAGTGTGTTTCTACAGAAAAGTTAAACGGATTAACACGGCAATAACCACCTCTGGAAGGTGGTTATGATAAACCGTATTTGGTCAGATACGGTTTATCAATATACCGTATCGCGTCTGTTTCTACAGAAAAGTTTTCCGGAATTCGGATACTTACACGGGTAATACCGCTTAACGATTTTCTGTAGAAACACGCCGATTGTCAGAAACAGTACAGAACAGTGCTATATTAAACAAGATTAATATTTCAATTTCATCCACTAATTTTTTATCAATCCCTGTGAATGCTGAATATTTTATTTGCCATGAAACTGGCACAAAAATAAAAGCATTAATATTTTGCCTTATTTAATATTTGCAAAGGAACAATTTCCAATGGAAAATAATTTTAAAAAGTTGAAGGTTTGATATGATGGATAGATTCAAATGATCAGATATCATCTTTTTTCATACTAATGGGGATAATGTTTCGGTTAGTTATTAACAAAATGATTTACATTTCAAAAAAATCTGATTGTTTATTCTTAAAGAGATTTAAAAATATGCTAACCCTGACAGTGATTGAATTGAATAATGAACTTTAATTACTGACCCATATTTTACCAGGAAAAAAGTATGTTTGCTCATTGCTATGACAGTAAGCATGAGGACAGTGGACATACACGTAGCAGTCAGAGTCTGTGGTATATTATACTGATACACAAGACACAAGCAAATATGACTCCTCCACACACTGCCCATGTTGACACAGGAGGTAAATGCCCAGGTCTGACATGGATTGAGAATCCTGTTTGTTTGCTGGACGCAAACCTCAGAAGTTTGATGAATTTTATGTGCTTTAAAGGGAAAACCGCCTGCTACAGCTACCTACACATGTACTGTACCTTCAACAAAGTTTCCAATTTACAAAGACATTTACAATATAATAACCAAGTATCTAACAAAATTGCACCTTTATAAATTTCTCCAGTCCATTATGTAAATTGCTTTAAAATGTTACCCACAATTGAAGAAAATTTTGCAAATTAAGATTTGATCACCAAATTTACTGCACCCAATCATATTCATAAATCACATGTGATGAGTCTGATGACAGAGTTTAGGTGTATTACTAAAACATTCGTCCATAGGCAATTATAAATATGAAAAGAGTTTTTTTTTTTTTAATTTGGGCAAACTAACCAAAACCACCCAGTTTTCCATGTTTAAGATTAATCAGTTATGAAAAAAAAAACAGCACTATTCCTTTATAATACCCAGAGGGTAATTACATGATATCCTCTAAGATGACAAAATTTTGTACACAACAATCTTATAATTTATTTTTCAATGTATTTTTGTTTGTTGTACATATAGTTCTAAAGATTTTCTGCTGTACCAATTTCAGATTTCAATCACAAATGATAAATCCATGTGCTATAGCTGGGTAAAATTAAAGATTAAGAAAAACAACTCTATTTATTTCAGGGTTAAAGCAGCCATTTTTTTGGATCCACTATCATTTTAATTTTGTAAGATCAAGGTTTTCTCACTTCGACAATGATATGGTAAAAGGCTAACATTTTCTTTGGCAAGGTTTTGTGTTCATGTACTACATAAACTCTTAAGTCTGATGCTTTTCTTCAATATGTTGTTGTCATGGTTTCTATTTTAACATTTCATTGAATTACTAGTACATGTAGTACATAAATTGAATTAATTTTACCACAAATTGAATAAAGTTCACTACAATTTGCCTTTTGCATTTTTCATGGGTGACATTTCAATGATGGGATAATTATTAATGTGGACAAATAGTTGTGGCGTACCCTTTTATTTTGCACACACTGTTCCTCTGATAATTATCATACACAAACTGGTCAGTTTCTTGCATAAGTAATTTGATTGTTCAGCTACATGGGTTCTTCTATTCTTCACATAATATGCATGTTATTCATCATCAATATTATTACTACTGTATTATTATTATTATTATTATTATTATTATTATTATTATTATTATTATTATTATTATTATTATTATTATTATTATTATTATTATTATTATTATTATTATTAGTATTAGTATTAGTATTAGTATTATTATTATTACTC
>JZLH01S0196318.1:83733-90622 GCA_001188425.1 Eucidaris tribuloides
CGGGTCGTACGGGGTTTTGTTGCGAACCCCACCAACTACGAGTCGGCACCTGCTCACGTAAACGCAGATTAAACTTTACGAAAATGGCGAAGTGAGGGATTCTTCTTTTTCGCAGCAGCGCACCCCGTTCGCTCCCACATAACTGTAATGCATAAGAAGGCGCGCATCCGAGCGCGTTCCTGATCTTGTTGTGACTTGATCTTGCGTCGTGGCTATCGTCAATAACGATAGCCAATCGATTTCTCGATCGTTCCCTATCGTCTTGAAAATAGTTCGCGTTTTTCTTGGATTTTCCTTTTTTTTTATTGTTTTAATACGAAAATAAAGGGGGATTTATGCGTTCTTTTTAAAAAAACAAACCTACAGATTTCTGTAGGTTACAAAATTATTTTTAATGGACGAACCCGATTTTTGCATCCCCCGGCTCCCCAAACGCGCTCCCGTAACGATTCGCGCCTTTACGCCCTCGATCGGCTTATATAAGAGGACAGCCTTAATGATAGTCTGATATTCAGGCTGCATTCATAAGTTTCCTGCCCATAGACTTAACAACGCCATACCCACATGTGACCGCACAAATAAAAGCACACGCCGGCACGAGACTGCGCATCGTGTTGCAAGTCAAAGCAGTTACAGTCTTTTAGGGCACTTAAGTTCTCCACAGAAAGGGAAAACATCACTTTCTTCTCAACCAACCAACAAAAAAAAAAAAATCTCTTGATAACAATTGAAAATGCTGCCCCCAGGTGACTATGATCGATACCCCCCCATCCCCCCCAATTGTTTATTTGCCACGATGAATCTTACTGGACGATGATATCTTACATGGGCGAAACGTCCACACCATTCACCGCATATCGGGCATGCAGTATACGTAGCAAGAATTTAAGACAATTCGGTCTGACTGAAACTCTGAGATTTTCCAGCGAAAACGGACGGAAAGCTTCGGGTGACGTTGAGTTGAATTCCATTCTGGCATTTCTGGGTGCATTTTTAGCCGAGTAACCGATTTGAATTAGAAGGGAAAATGGGTGGTGGTGACTTGGTTAGTAATGATTCTGAGTCAGTTCGTGTAGTAAATATTGTAGTTTTTTTGCTTTGAGATGTACAGAAAACAGTGTGTTGTTTTATTCGATTCGTCTGCTCAGTCCCACTCGTATATATGTGTGTGATGCGTCACATGCGGTTAGTTGCGACCATGTAATCGGACGTATCGCCAGCATTGCATGTTTGATTTCGACCAAAGTGAAATGTCGGGGAAGAGTCCATTGCACCCCCTCTAAAATATAAATAAAATGGCATTAGTGTGAAATTATGTTCCAGGGAACATAAATTCCACTCACAGACTTTCTAACACCCGACGATTCTCAGATCCAGTGAGAAATATTAAATATCATTTCCGCGTAGTAAAAAAAAAACTCTACGCCCAAAATATAGTACCAACTTGACGCGTATTTTATAGCCACCTGCACAACTGGTGATCGCGGCTTGCGCAGAATGTCGGCGCCCATTATCTCGGTACGCTAGAATCATTATTACGCTAGCAGATGACAGGGTTCAGGTATTTCATAAGGTGCTCTTCCCCGATCGAAAAATAAAGTTGGGAACATATTTCACGAATTATATAAAGACAGTTTTAACTAGTGATTCGTTTTTGGGAAACATATTTCACGAGTATAAATTAAGAGAGTTGAAACTATGCTTTTGAAGGTGAACATATTTCACGAGTATCATATAAGAGTAGTTGAAACTAATGATTTACAAGGCTTAATATTATCGTTACCCCGTTGGAAAAGATAAGCAGTTTTTAAAGAAGGCCTGCGCGCTTGATTGATTAATAGAGGGGAAGAGACGGGGTTAGTGAATACACGAAGCTGAATAAAGGCCCTTTTCTGAATAAATGTTGGAACATATTTCACGAGTATAATATAAGAAGTTGAAACTAATGAAATACAAAGCCCTTAATACTATCGTTACCGTTGAAAAGATAACATTTTAAAGAAGGCCGCGGCGCGGGCTTGATTGATTAAATAGAGGGGAAAACGGGTTAGTGAAACACAAGCTGAATAAAGGCCCTTTTCTGAATAAATGTTGGGAACATATTTCACGGAGTATATATAAGAGAGGAAACTAATAGAAATACAAGCTATAATAACTATCGTTACCCGTTGGAAAAGATAACATTTTTTAATAGAAGGCTGCGCGGCTTTGAATTGATTAAGAAGGGGAAAACGGGGTAGTGGAATACACAAGCGAATAAAGGCCTTTACTGAGATAAATTGTTGGGAAACATATTTTCACGAGTATAAATAAGAGAGTTAAAACTATGGCTTTTGAAGTGGAACCATATTCAGCAAGTATAAGAGAGTTGAAAAACTAATGATTTAACAAAGCTTAATACTATCGTTACGTTGAAAAGATAACATTTTAAAGAGGCCTGCGCGCTTGATTGATTAATAGAGGGGAAACGGTTAGTGGAATACTCAAGCTGAATAAAGGCCTTTCACTGAATAAATGTGTGGGAAACATAATTTCACGAGTAGGGGAGAGCGGGGCTAGTTGGCAACGATTTTTAGAATTTGTCCGTCAAGAGTTAAATAAATTGATTAATTAAATTATAATCTATACTAGTCTGAGGGTGTTATCTGGGCTATAATTGAGGGTACAATTTCAGTTCAAACCTTTTTAGTTTCTTAAATATATTTGCTATAAATGACATCTGTCAAGTGTGCCACTAACCCCACCCCCGGTTAGTTGGCACTGGGTGGGGTAAGTTGGCAGCAATAGTATTTATGTATGGTACGGTACTATGTTACCACTACAAAGAATCATAATAATATTAATCACAGTGCAACAGATGAATACCCTTTAATTTTCTATGCACCATAAAAGTCTTCACAATTACACTACTAACATACATAACATACAGTCACAAACACACACACACACCCACAACACACACACACACACACACACACACAACACACACACACACACCAAGCACACAATAACACTCACTACATATACATAGTACAACATACATGCATGTGTTGGGCAAACATACATGTACATATCCACACACCACTGACTCACAACTATATTTTAAAAATAGAAAATAACATATGTTTATAGTCTAACAGATTTTCAGCAAACATTAAGAATTGAAATAGAATTAGCACTTTTTATGTGATTTGAAATTTCGAATAAATTTGCATAGGGTCTAAGTTTGGCAATAAATTTTTATCTTCCCCAATAAATGTCTGGTCTTGATATTTATACTTGGCCCTGGTCTTTGTATGGTCTGGTCTTGATTTTGGATCCATAAGTAAACATTTTCAAACATTGTGTATCATCTATTCGGAAAAAAAAACCTGGAATGTAATGGCTTTGCGAATGCAATTTGTGTGAATGCAACATAATTATACACGTAACTCATAGTTCTATATTGGGGTTAGTTGGTCACACATACACACTGATTCTGTATTGGGGGCTAGTTGCACACTTGAAAAAATTGTGCCAATCTAACGCCCCGACTCAAAGTGGCCAACTTAACCCCGAGGGCATTTTGGGACTTTTGAAAGACCCTGTGGTCTAAAACTAAGCAAACAAGACCAAAATATGACTAGCCTTAATTTTATAGATAAATACAGCCTAATTATAAATAAGCATATTGAATTCTTAATCGTTAGCCATTAGTAAAATAATCAAAATTATTCGAGAATCAGAAAAATATATAACTCCCAGAAGGCGAAAAATCAAACTTATCACCTCTAGCACAAACCATATCAAATCTAATTGGCTCAAGTTTTAATGGTGGAGGAGGGTGTTGCCAATGCCTACCCCTGATTCAAGTTATTGAAGAAAAAATATTTAAGGCTGTAAGCAGAAAATTTACCAAATTGTTCAAACATACCCCACGCGCCAACTAGCCCGCTCTCCCCTATATAATAAGAAGAGTTTGAAACTAAATGAAATACAAGCTTAATACTATCGTTACCTTGTTGGAAAAAAGACAACATTTTTAAAGAAGGGCCTGCGCGGCTTGATTGATTAATATAGGGGAAAACGGGTTAGTGGAATATCACAAGCTGAATAAAAGGCCCTTTAACTGAATAAAGTGTTGGGAACATATTTCATCGAGTATATATAAGAGAGTTGAAACAATGAATTAACAAGACAAGCATTATTATCGTTACGCGTTGGATAAATAACATTTTTAAAAGAAGGCCTTGCCGGCGATTGGATTAATAGAGGGGAAACGGGGTTAAGTGGAATACACAAGCTGAATAAAGGCTCTTAACTGATAATAAATGTTGGGACTTTTCACAGAGTAATATATAAGAGAGTTTGAAACTAAATGATTTTAACGATGGGAACATATTTCACGAGTATATATAAGAGAGTTGAAACTAATGAATTACCAGCTTAATGTTATCGTGACCGATGGAAAAGATAACATTTCTAAAGAAGGCCTGCGCGGCTTGATTGATAAAAAGAGGGGAAAACGGGGTTAGTGGAATACACAAGCTGAATAAAGACCCCGTACACTGAATAAAAGTTGGGAACATATTTCACGAGTATATATAAGAGAGTTGAAACTAATGATTTAGAAGCCGGGAACATATTTTACGAGTATGAATAAGAGAGTTGAAAATATGTACTATAATACGCGCAACTCACCGCGAAACGCGACACTATACTATAATACGCGCAACTCTCCTATGAATCGCACATGTTCCCACTCGCTTCAACTCTCTTATAATACTCGTGAATTATGTTCCCACCTTCAAATCTCTTCCCGGGGGACTGCACCTATAGCGCGCAAGGTGTCCGCACCCTGCCACCACGCGTAAATTTGCAAAAGTAAGCGCACTGAACAATGTTTAGTCTCACGATGTATTATCGCAGTAGGTGACATCGGACTAAATAAATTGTTGTTAATACGATTTATTTAGTTTTGTGACTTGTATTATTATTAACAGAATACTGGAAGTAGGGAACACTAATGATTTATTTTTTAAGCGTTACATTAATCAATTCAGAAATAAGATTTATTTAGTCTGACGATAGGATAGGAAAAACACATTTTACTAAATAAACCCTAGCAAATTTGTTGAAATGCCGTGATCAGAATACTGGACTTAATAAATCGCTGCAGCTATATTAAGTCTGATCAAAAGAATATTAGTAATTATGTGTTTTACTAAATAAATCGGATTAGATCTACGATTTATTGAGTCTAACGTTGTCCAAAGAAAATTAGTGTGCAGATTTATCAGAATTTACTTAATAAATTGTATGATTTATTTAGTGAAATACAGTAGAAAATTAAATAAACAAATCAGATTTATGATTTATTTAGTTTGACGTTATTAAAAACCGATCACAGTGCAGTTATCAGATTTATTTATTTGACTAAATAAATCGTGTGATTTATTTAGTGAAATACAGTGTTTCAAAAATTACTAAATTTTTTATTCAGATTTACGATTTATTTTCTTTGACGTTGTCATAAGAAAATCACAGTGATCAGATTCATCAGAATGTTTTACTAAATAAATCGTATTTGTAGGTATATAGTGATCAGAACAATTTAAGAAATAAATCAGATTTGCTATTTATTTAGTCTAATGTTGTCCAAAAAAAATCACATTGAAATACAATGAAAATATGTTAACTGATTAAATCAACTTGCCTATTATGATTTATTTATTGTTGCGCCGGAACTACTTTCACAAAAAAAATCTCTTAGAGTCCGGACGATGTTTGAAAAGGTGAGTGGAAATATGTTCCCTGGGAACATAATTCACGATAATGCCTAATAAATAACAAAATATTTATGAAAATCAATATCAAGTGATACCTTACAGATACAGATGCCTTCGCTTACTAACGTTAGATCTCAGACTCTGGAAAATAACGATGTCGATGTCGTTGAAACTGGAATTTTACAGAAATTTGGTCATTTTGATGGAGTTCATCCCCATCGTATCGCGATTTATTCCGTGAGTAAAATAAAGCCTTAAATTTCGCTAATTTTTGAATAGCACCACCAACGGTGAAACTAGGAATAGGATAGTCTATCTGGGACAAATAAGGGCAGTGGAAGATAATCTCAAAGATATTAACACACATTATTCTAAATTATGAACCGCCCCGCCTTAAACAAAGAGGACACAATTATGTAAACCGTTAAATCTCCGAATATCACTTGCCTCACTAAAATCACTCTCGATAAAGTGATTTACGCCAATCGGTATCTGAATACCCCCCCCCCCCCTTCCCCCGCACCTGCCCGAAAAAAGTGAACTAAAAGTAAACAAATATGATAATACCATACCACCCTGTGAGACCTGCCCGAAATTCTCACGGACATTACCCTGTTTCCATAACCTACCATTGAGCTAAACAATCAAACTTATAAAATTCAATAAAAAAAGAATACAGGATATTAGCCTACACTGAATGGCTACTCAAAAGGTCACTCAGGTCCATTGTACTCGGTTCTCCCATTATGGCTTATTTTGTAGCTCCCTTCCCATTTATTCTTATTGGTCATCCGATGGGAGCGCACAGTCTTCTCCCCCGCCCCCCCCCCCGCCCTCCCTCCGCGCACAAGACCACGAGACCGCCGGCACGAGACTGCCATCGTGTTTGCAGTCAAAGTCATTCAGTCTTTAGGCGCACTTAAGTCCCTAAGTATAGGCAAGAAAAGGAAACAGCACTCTTCTCAACCAACAAACCGAAAAAAAAAAAAAACTCATTGAAAAAGAAAATCCCCCAGGTAACATGATCGATACCGCCGTGTCCCCCCTCATTGGTTATGCACAACATCTTACTTGACGATGAAATCTACATCGAAACGTCGCCAACCATTGTCACTCGCATA
>JZLH01S0196318.1:90647-101443 GCA_001188425.1 Eucidaris tribuloides
AGGCGCAGTGCACGCTTTGGGGAGCGACCCGTGGTGAAGTCCGTCCCTTTACGATCGCTCGCGGTAGCGGTGGTTTGGACCGTCTGTTTGCTGCAAGACATTGAATTTTTGTTGAAAATGAAAAAAATTATAGATATTGTTGCAATAAGGCGTAATTTATTACATTTCTTATGAAAAAAGTCCTTTCAAAAAGTTTGATTTTGAGTTTTAATTTTGAATTTCAACTTACCGATACATTCGCCTGTCAGTAAAATCCTCGGTGACAACCTTTGGGCGACTTGTTACTTAGTTGAACGGGCGCACGTGGCCGTGCGCGCTATATTCAAGCAATTTGTATCAACGGGGTGCGGGTGCCGATTTCTGCCGTGCGTGTGGTGACCGCGAGGGTGTCCCGCATGGTAACGGAGATTGTCCGGCTTACGGTTGCCGAGTAATGGGCTATACAGCATCTTTTTGCACTGTATACCCCATAGTTCTACGGTGGGGGCATGAAGGTTAGGGTTGGTAACTTAATCCAGGCGCTTTAGGATTAATAAGTAGAACAAACACAGAACTAGGCCCTAGCCTAGACTAAGGATCATTTTTATTTTGCAATTTCAAGGTGATGCTCAAAGAAATCTTTCCGAAATGCTTGTCTTTGATCATTTCATGTTTTGCTATAGAATACTCTTCTTTCGTTTTGACTTCATCATCATTTATTTATCCAAAATGGCATCCTTATCCGTATGAAAAAAACAATTTAAAGTCTACATGTAACTCACTGTTTAAACATGATTTGGAAAGAATCAAACTTTTTACTGGCATTGCTGAAATATGTGAAACTTCAAACTATGCTTATGTTTGTCAACATAAAAGTAAAATATCTGCTGATGCTGGTCATGGTTTGGTGCGTGACTGAGACACGACCAAAGTTAGATCTACCATACATGTACATGTAATCACATCGAGCTATGGGAAAATGTTTAACACATGCCATATCACACATCGGGGACAACTCTAGACTATACTTTTGTGTACAAGTAATGAGTGCATTTTTTCATGCAGTCGCGGCACAAGAAATGTGCTCTGAAATTTCACCTTGCTAACAAAATTAACTAAATATTACGTTCGAAACAGGATAGTTTACCAATGACCTTCAAACATAATAATTTGAAATGAAGGAAATCACCACTTCACTTTAGTTTGAATTTTTAATTTTTTGAAATTTTGGCAGCCAGCATCTTGGACAGCTGTCAAGTTCAGTTTGGTGGGGACTGGTCCAATTCATCACACAGTGCAAACTTTGGTTTGTTTTTCACTAGGAGGGACGTATGTGGTTCGTATAGCTCTGGCTTAGGACGCATTGTACACAGATAGGTGTGGGCCCAGCTCTTTAGAGTATTACTGGCTTTGACAGCAGGCAATTAAACCATTGTCATTGACCATTTACATACAACTTCGTAAAAAGTTGGTGGCAATGCTTAATAAAATATTTGAAAACAACAAGAACCTGGAGGACTCTGGGCCCTTTTGTCGTGCATGATGACTGCTGAATCTGGCTCCATTGCAGTTCTTGCATTTTTGCAATCCATGTCGCCCCTTTATCATTTTTGGCTTATGAATGTGACAGTCAATGTTGCTTTCTGGGAAAAAGGTCAACAACATCGCACATGAAGGCAAATAAACGAAGCTCGTAGTTGAGTTTTCCATTCATTTTGTAACACAAAGTGCAAAATATCACATGTCATGCCATTCATGAAATTTGCAAACAGTAAACAGTGTGATCCATATTCAGTTGCAATATTTCTTCAGTTTGCGTTGACTTTTATTCACACGAAACTATCACTTGCCAGTGCAGTCATCTGCCATCTTGGAAACGACTGTTGTTGATCTGGGTGATGGAAAAATATGCTTGTCACATGGGTTTCCATGTCAAGTGAATTCTAGTATCGGGCTGCAGTATAGTACACTGTAGCAAGATTTTAGACAATTCGGTCTGACCGAAACTCTGAATAGATTTTCCAGCGAATTACGGACGGAAAGCGTTCGGGTGACGTTGAGTTGAATTCCATTCTGGCATTTCTGGGTGCATTTTTAGCCGAGTAACCGATTTGAATTAGAAGGGAAAATGGGTGGTGGTGACTTGGTTAGTATATTCTGAGCAGTTCGTGTTAGTATATTGTAGTTTTTGCTTTGAATGTACAGAAACAGTGGTGTTGTTTTATTCGATTGTCTGCTCAGTCCCACTCGTATATATTTGTGTATGCGTCACATGTCGGTTGACTTCACACATGGTATCGACTATCGCCAGCATTTGCATGTTTGATTCGACCAAATGAAATGTCGGGAAGAGTTCCTTGGCACCCCCTCTAAAATATTAATAAATAACAAAATATTTATGAAAATCAATATCAAGTGATACCTTACAGATACAGATGCCTTCGCTTACTAACGTTAGATCTCTGGAAAATAACGATGTCGATGTCGTTGTCCGTTGAAACTGGAATTTTACAGAAATTTGGTCATTTTGATGGAGTTCATCCCCATCGTATCGCGATTTATTCCGTGAGTAAAATAAAGCCTTAAATTTCGCTAATTTTTGAATAGCACCACCAACGGTGAAATTAGGAATAGGATAGTCTATCTGGGACAAATAAGGGCAGTGTAGGGTTGGTAACTTGTGTCAAATCCAGGCCTTAGGATTAATAAAGAAACAAACACAGAACTAGGCCCTAGGCCTAGACTAAGGATCTATTTTTATTTTTGCAATTTTCTTTCCGAAATGTCTTTGTCTTTGATCATTCATGTTTTGCTATAGAATTACTCTTCTTTCGTTTTGACTTCATCTCAGTTTATTTATCCAAAATGGCATCCTTATCCGTATGAAAAAAAATTTAGAGTCTACATGTAACTCACTGTTTAAACATGATTTGGAAAAGATCAAACTTTTACTGCACTGCTGAAATAATGTGAAACTCAAACTATGCTTATGTTGTCAAATAAAAGTAAAATATCTGCTGATGCTGGTCATGCTGGTGCTGAGCTGAGACACGACCAAAGTTAGATCTACAGTACATGTACATCACATCGACTATGGGGAAAAATGTTTAACCATGCCCATATCACACATGGGGACAACTCTAGACTATACTTTTGTGTACAAAGTAATGAGTGATTGTTTTCATGCAGTCGCGGCACAAGAATGTGCTCTGAAATTCACCTTTCTAAACAAAATTATACTGAAATATTACTCGAAACAGGATAGTTTACCAATGACCTCAACATAATAATTTGAAAATGAAGGAATCACCACTTCACTTAGCTGAATTTTTAATTTTTTGAAATTTCTGCAGCTCAGCATCTTGGACAGCTGTCAAGTCCAGTTTTGGTGGGACTGGTCCATTCAATTCACACAGTGCAAACTTTGGTTTGTTTTTCCACTAGAGGGCGTATGTGGTTCGTATAGCTCTGCTTAGGACCAAACTGGATTCAGTAAATATTAATAATCTTGTCGCTAAAGCACATTTCCGAATTTAGGCGTGTTTGGTGCTTGACCCTACCCGCACGTACGCGACAACCAGCAATGGTGATTGTACGTTACGGACAGATACAGATACAGATATATACAACAGTAGGTGTGGCCCAGCTCTTTAGAGTTACTGGTTTGACAGCAGGCAATTGAACCATTGTCATTGACCATTTACATACAACTCGTAAAAAGTTGGTGGCATGTTAATAAAATATTTGAAAACAACAAGAACCTGGAGGACTCTGGGCCTTTTGTCGTGCATTGCATGACTGGCTGAATCTGGCTCCATTGTCAGTTCTTGCATTTTGCAATCCATGCGCCCTCATTTGGTTTGAATGTGACAGTCATGTTGCTTTCTGGGAAAAAGGTCAACAACATCGACATGAAGACAAATAAACGAAACTCGTAGTTGAGTTTCCATTCATTTTGTCAACAAAGTGCAAAATATCACATGTCATGCATTCATGAAATTTGCTAAACAGAAACAGTGTGTCATATTCAGTTCAATATTTCTTCAGTTGGTTGACTTTTATTCCACGAACCTATCACTTGCAGTGCAGTATCTGCCATCTTGGAAACGACTGTTGTTGACTGGGTATGGAAAAAATATGCTTCTCACAGAGTTTCCAATGTCAGTGAATTCATTTGCGTGAGACTCCCATAGGCCAATGATGTAAGTGAGAGGTCCAACTGCATGAGATCAATAGAAATGTATGGAAAATCAAACAAAATTTGGGAATGAGAAAGGGCCAAAATGCGTCTCACGCTTATTGCGTGAGAGTTGGCAGCCCTGTTGTTATGATATGGATGTTGGTGACGCATGTATTGTGAAATGGGAGAATTGGGCAATAGGGAACGTAATGGAGTCTCTGTTATCCTGCTGTATGTTCCTTCTTTTTCATCTTTAGTGTACATACATCAGATGCAGTGTGTTGTTGAGGATTTGCATTCCAGAGAACAGAGAAGTCAATTCTAATAGAAGAAATTGCCTCTTGGCTAAATGCCATCTTCAAAACCTTTTGTAATTGTTTTATAAGTGCCCCCCCGTCCATTTTGAATTGCAGGTCAAGGTCATGTTTCAAATCAAAAAAACAAATGCGAGCAGGATAAGCCGACATTCCGAAATGTTGAAATTGCTGCTGCCCACGGGCCGCGACTCAAGAGGCGCGTAGTAGATGCTGATAATCAATATTGCTGCTAAGCAAGATATATCTACATTTCAGCAGTTAACATTAAAAAGAATCCATAAGGATGGTAATCTCTATCACTGCATCGACCACGCGTGTTTTAAACTGACCTATCTTCTTGCGCACGGCCTTCATTGCGTAAATTCTAAACACAATAGACTAAGGCAATACACCACAATATTCAAAAAAAGGCCACAACCAAGAGAATGAGGAGAATACTTAAGAAATACATGAAGTAAAGGGAGAAGCATCCGTCAACTAACAGCATAAGTTAAGAAACATTTGAGTTCTGCAACTCAATCAATCCACTACCCATGCTGAAACTGAACCAAGAATGACCGATGCAGCCACTCATACGTGTTAGTCACCCCGGCATTAGATTATGCACTGTTAATCGATAATCTCGCTCCCTAAGACCTGTTTTCAGCAATTTATCTAAACAAGCTCGCAAAGAAATAAAAAAACAAATTAACTTAATTATATGGCCTCATTGAGGTCACACAAACCCTTATTTAAGCTGTATTTACACCATATACCAATCCACAATACTCTCAATGCCTCTTATCATACTTAGCCTTAGTTGCTGGTGCTTCTCCTTTAAGAAAAATCTTCGCATCGAGTATACACGTTTCGCCATTCACTGTGACGCGCGCGCAATCCCGATCGGGTTGTGTACAGTACGTGGCGCTTTAGAACGGCGCCGTACGCGCCGGAAACTATCGCAAAGTTGTAAATGGAATCTAAGGACACAGCTTCCATTTATCCTCTCATAAATCATGATTTTTCATGAAAAATTCAATACTGAGCATTTGAAAAATGCTATATTTTGCAACATATCCTGAAAGTCCTAAAAACTCACACTCTACGTGTTAAACTAATGGGCAGTAGGCGGTCGGTTTCAAAAACGGGCTTTCGGCGGCCCTCGTGAAAAAGGTCACTTGACGTCGTCGCCAAAATTTCCGTGCGTCCGAAAGGAGGAAGCAATCTGAGCCTGAAAAGTGAATCTACACCATTTTCTGCCCAAGTGAGAGAAAATTTAGGTAAAAGTAGCAAATATTTTCTGAGATATGGTGTAATTAAGCTTAAGCGGGCGATGAGTAGTACCCCCAACCATACATGTAGTATTCACAACTATTATCTGAGCCTGATAATGTTAGTTTACCTCAAAATATTCTCATTTTTTAAGTTAAAAAATCATTGGTAATGAAAAGTAGTGCTGGGCGGAAGACTGGTCTTTTGCCCGGAGCGCTGAGCGGAAAATTTGGGTTTTGGGGGGCGTTGAACTGATTCTGTACACATAATGTACAAGCTTTTTTTTTCTATGTCTCTCCCCGTTCATCAGAACATGAAAAAGTCCTGGCATCCCCAGCGGATGGACAACATCGAGAAAGTCTGGAAGAAAGAGGAAGAAGCTCGGAAGGAGCGTCAGAGGATGGCAGAACTGAAGAGACAAATCCAAGAAGAAAGAAACATGGAGGAGATGCAGAAGAAAGGAGAGGACACCGGAGTTCTGAAGTAAGATGGAAATGTATTACTTGTAGTTGTACTACTACTACTACTACTACTACTACTACTACTACTACTACTACTACTGCTACTACTACTACTACTACTACTACTATTACTACTACTACCACCACCACTACTACTACTACTACTACTATTACTATTACTACTTCTACTATGGTACTACGACTACTACTACAACTACTATTACTACTAGTCCTTTTATTCCTCTTACTATTACTACTACTACTAATACTACGACTACTACTACTACTGCTACTATTACTACTACTACTACTTCTACTACTTCCACTACTACTACTACTACTACTATTACTACAACTACTACTACTACTACTACTACTACTACTACTACTACTACTACTACTACTCATACCACTACTACTACTACTACTATTACTATTACTGCTACTAGCTACCAGCTAATTCTACTACTACTACTACTACTACTACTACTACTACTACTACTACTACTACTACTACTATGACTACTACTAGATAATACTACTACTATTACTTCTGATTATATCTTTCTAAGTACTTTTTTGTGAAAATGTGCATTTTATAAGAAAAAATACCATTTAACACTGCTATTAAAACATTAGCAATTGCATTAAACTAGGTGATTATGCTATCGCTTCAAGAAAATATTTTCAATAATTTTTCATGTCAAATGAGAAACTGTTCTTGTTGATTGTTTTTTTTTATCAACAAAAAAGCCAAAATATTAAAGACTTCACAAAGTATAAAAACCTATATAAACAGGTCATTTGTAAATCTGTATTTAACAACTATAAACAAAAAGAAATGCAAATATTCTTAACCAAACATTTATCCTTGTATTTATATGAAGGTGTTGGCATAATTGTTTACTCCAAGTGAGAATGTGATTCCATGGACTTGTACAATATCTGATCATCAATAAGGTTTATGTGTATATTTTGTATCTTTTGATAACGCTAATTATACACACTTGTGTTCTATTTCAATCCAGGAAAAAGAAAGATCGTGTTGATTGGATGTATAACGATAAACCCTCTGTGAATCCAGATGACTATCTGATGGGCAAACAGGTGGATAAAGATATCGTGGAACTGCAATCAGCAAAGGTAAATTTTATATTTTTCTTAAAGACAAGTTATTGGGGCTTGGAGCTTTGCAACCCTAATTCTATGCCTAATCCATATAACAGAGTTCCTTTTAGTCAGAAAAAAATTATAAATCTTTTTTTGACTAGCATTTAACACTGATACAATAGATTTTCACCAAGGATTTGATTGGTGAGATCATAACATAGTGGTTGAAGAATTCAATAGAACTTGACTGTGTACGGCAGCGGTCGATCATACCATTCTTTGCAGTTTTCTCACAGGGCAGAATCAAATGTACTAAGATAGGAACACAAGTACTATCGACCTTTAGTTTGCATAACTTCGTGGGTGCTGTCGGCAAGGCACCAAACTAGGCCAGTTTTAATTTCTGGATCCTGGTTGATAAGTGAGTTGCCGCAGGTGATTCGTGAAACAGAATGGAAGTATGTGGATGATTAGTGACACTGGGAGAAGTTGTTGCACAGAAACAGCCTCCACTCTACAAAAAATCATGTGACATGTTCACAATTGCGTGCCAAGACACAGAATGTTCTCCCTAAACCTGCCAAATGTAACTGAATGAGTTGTTTGGTTTTCTTCGATCAAACATGAACCCTTCTGTACTGATTTATCCAGCGATGACAATGGTTCAGCTTAACATAGTTCCTCACTGTGACATTGTTGACGGGAGTTTTAATCAAGATGATTTATCAGTTGACTTACATAGTTTGAAAGACGAAATAGTGTGACACAAGGCATCTCCGGAAAAGATGTACACCCTCTGTATTCTTTAAAAAAGTGCAAAACAGCATGAGAATTGGTCTCAGTTTACTTCTGTGGGTATATTAGGACGCGTTCGTTGGAGTATTGATGTCGGTATGGCATTAAGTTCATTTGACAGAAGGTTCTAGGCATGTAAAATTTGAATTTGAGTGGGACAAAAAAGGCGCTTCTTTCGGAATCATCCTTGGGTTGGTAACTACATAACTTCGAAATAGGCTCTGAGTGATTGTAAAAAAACTTGTAGTCCCTAAGTTCTCGCCAGAGATGCAATATCCATTCAGAGCTTTTGGCAATGACCTTAGACAGTTCGGCAAAGCACAGCACATTATTCCAGCCAACAAAGGTGAAGCACTCTCACAAGACAACTTCGAAACACATCCCGGTTTAATGTACCATCAGATGCGATACAGAAGATTCGCATAATCAAACGATCGCCCCTATCCTTGGCCGTACCTTTAAAAGGTTTTGTTAAAAATGAAAAATAAACTACAAAAAAAGATAATACAGTTCTCCTAGGGGGATGAGGATTCCGGTGCTGGAGGCTGGGAGGGTGATCAAAACAAACAAACAAATAATATAAAAAAACATGAAAAAGTATAATGAAATATGTATTTTTTTTGTCAGAAAATCTCAACGGTAACTGCTTTACTTTAAATGTGGTGTATTTGTGTCTGGTTTGTTGTATCTATATTGTAAAAAATAATTTTTGTTAGTTCGTACATAAATACATAAATCATTATCATTATGTGTTGCTTGTAAATATAACACTAATTATAACATTAATTAATAACAATAATAATAATATAATATAATATACAAATATAAAAACTGATGTTTCAGCTTTGCTGCTTGTCAGGTGTTATTTCTAATATACCATTAAAAAAAAATAGAGCAGTTCGACTGCGGCGTCGATGGGTATTGCTCCGCAGCCTGCACTCCCAATCCAATTGATGTATTTTGAATAGCTGTCAGTTACCATGGTGCCAAGCAATCTGCGATGAATAAAGCATAATTTGATAAGCCATGTGACTATGACCAGTTACCAGCTTAAAAATCAGATTTAAGCCGCTTCTTCAAGTTATCGCCAGGTAACGAGCCAAATCAGACATATTTAAGCGCGTGGTAGACCTTTGACTCTGACTTTCAAACTCCAAAATCGATTCCAGTAAATTGGTGCTTATAGATACTTCTCCAAGATTACATCAAAATCGGAAAAGTCATATCAAGTTTCAAGTAATGAGCCAAATCGACATATTTAGGCCGCGGGTGACCTTTTTGAGGGAAGCTCAAAATTAATCAGTTTATTTTTTGGATTGCTCATAATACTACTTCAACCCAAATAACTATAAAAATCTGAACACGGCCGTTCTCAAGTTATCATGGGGTCACGAGCCGCAAATTCAGGAATATTTTAGTGCTCGGTGACCTATTGACTTTCAGCCTCCAAAATCTTAATAAGTTATTGTCCTATATAATAAATTATACCAAACACAAAGACCAGCCGAGAGCGGTACGACCTCAATGTTCAGAATATTAGTCTGGTGACCTATTGACTTTTGAACTTTGACTCCAAAATCTATCAGAGTTCATTTGGGTGCCCCATAATAGCATACTTCAACCACGTTACATGAAATATTCAACTGGCGGCTTCTTCAGTTATGCAAAGGCGAGGATAACGAGCCCAAATCAGGAAATATTTTTTTAGCGCCGTGGTGGACTTTGACTTTCAGCCAACAATCTAATATAGGTTCATTTGGTGCCTCATAATAAATACCTTCACCCAAGTTAACATCAACAATCGACAGCGACTCTAGTTATGCGCCGAGCGGGGTTAACGAGCCCAAATCAGAATTTATTTAAGGCCCAGAGTGACTTTGAACCTGTGACTTTCAGCCCCAAATTCTAATCAGTTGCATTGGATGCATCATATACTTACTTCACCAAGTTAAATGACATCGCAGGCACTCTAAGGTGTATCGCGGTAAACAGAGCCCAAATCGGGACATATTTAAGGCCGGTGACCGTTTGACTTTGACCTTTTCAGCCCAAAAATCTATTCAGTTCATTAGGTGCCTCATAATAATATTTACACAAGATTAGATCACATGACTGCCAGCTCTCAAGTTTATCACCGGAACGAGCCCAAATCGGATATTTAAGGCCTAGGATGACTTTGCGTTTGACCTTTCAGTCAAAATTTAATAGATTAATTGGTGGGTCATAGTAATAGCTGGTCCTATGTTACATCAAAATGAATTGGGGGGTTTCTAAGTTATCGCGGTAACGAGCCCAAATAGACATATTTAAGGCAGGTGATCTTTTGATTTGGACCTTCAGCCCAAAATTAATCGTTCACTTTGGTGCTCATAATAATACTTCAACCAAATTACATGAAATCGACAGACAAGCGCTCTAAGTTTATCGCAGGTAACGGAGCCAAATCAGACATTATTTAAGGGCCCAGGTAGACCTTTGACCTATTGACTGTTCAGACTCCAAAATCTAATCAGTTCATTGTGGTCATGTAATTACTTTGGTCTAGTTACATCAAAATACGATCGGGGCGTTCTCAGTTTATCGCCGAAAGGGGTAACGAGATCGGTAACGGAGGACGGCCGGACGGAGATTGACTACGGCGGACAACCGAAAACAATGATGCCATCCGGCAACTTCGTTGGCGGGGCCATAAAAAAAATAAAA
>JZLH01S0196362.1:11803-21930 GCA_001188425.1 Eucidaris tribuloides
GTGGTGGCAATTTCTTCCTGAAACAGATCAGAATCTTAAATCGAGTAAACACTGTTATTTTTCCTAAAGGTCACTTCTTTTGTTTTCCACAATATGTCCTAAATCCCTTAACCGACATCGAAATCTCAGGACTGTTGTCAAGAGATCTTAGGCAGATTCACTAACGAACAACACACACGTCACACCGCAGACAGAACGACGACACACAAACACAATCCGTACAAACCCACAAACACACGCAAATGGTGTGGGTTAACTTGAACACGATGACATAATACTTTCTGTTTATTGCTTTGCCGTGATGTTTATGGAAAACTGAGTTTGTATATATCAAATTGATATTGCCACTGTTATTAAAATGTTATATCATGTTACGCGACGCGTAAAGTAATATCCTTAATGAGTAAAAAAATTTGAATGACATCATGCCTCAAAATCAATGTACATAGGATGATTGCAGTACTTGACGAAAAAAACAAGCACATGAAGAAAAAAAGGCCTTACTCTTTGCCACTCTCCTTGGGTTGTGCTTTCGTTTGGAAGTAGCGCTTATTGACATTCCTCGCTGGTTGATTGGCTTTATTCTCTCTTTAAGTTATTCCAACACTTATTCCTTCGCCTGAGGTGGGTCATTGTCGATATCAAGTCGAAGATCAGCCCAACGAGAACGGATTTTTATTTCTGGCTGTGTGACTTATGATTATTTGCGAAACGTAGTATACAAGTGAACAGTATCACTTTCTCGACGTAGGAAAAGCTAAACTTGGACCGCTATGACCCAATAGAAGAAGATGTCGAATAAGAAAATAATAGATTACTGTTTTTAGAAGACGAAAAGGGGATACATTTCATTCAAGGGCATAGGGCCCAAGCCGCTTGGTTATTCCGGCGATATATGACACAGTTGCAGTTAAAGTTCTCGAGTTTTGCGATTCCTGCATGATAGAGTTAAGTCTATTATTGCATAGTCCAGCTGAGAGCTATAAAAAAAAACTTGATATATCACGTCCAGATGACATGCTACAATATATTCTACATATTCATATCTATCATAAATATATATGAAATTGATATGTCGTTTTTTTACACTAAATCCTCTCCTGTTTCAATTAATTCCACTGTAAAGTACTTTAAGATGGTTTTTTGTGCTCAATAAAACATGATATGGCAACTTTTGTTTAATATCTTCTATATATATATGCCCACAAACGTGGTATTTTGATTGATTGTAAAGTGAAATACTAATCAACTTTGTGCTATCTTTTCTGTGTCCTAAAGTGCACTGAAATTACAGAAACATGTTACATGAAGAAAAATCAATTCTACCTTTTGGTTCATGCCAAGTACAAATGGCTTCGCATATTCAGTATAAATTGCTTATCACTATAATGGACTTACCTTGCTATATAAAACGAAGGACAGTCGTCTTTTTAATTCGTACAGAATAAAACGGTTTAAAAATTGGGGGTGTTTCGAAAATTGTTTTGGTTTTCGTTTGTCTGTTTGTTTTGTTTGTTTTTTGTGTTTTCAGTCGTAACGCTTACATCCGCGTCAAGTATAATCCAAACTGACGTCCTTGGGAAAATAAATTTATTGTCGATGGCGTCTGCGAGTGATTGATAATAAATAATTTTCACAATTGTGATCCAGAGGCGGACGGCTATAATCTAAGCATTTCGTGTCGTAGGGACAGATGCTTCTCCCCGTGGAACGTTTAAAGTTGTAAACCTATACAAAGGCTCGACCGGGTAGATGTTTACAATTAGTTTATCTGTTAATTCATGAGACAATCTACTGCTAGCGGCAGCGTATATTCTATTCGAACAAATCCCGATTTCAATTAGCATCTATTTGCCGTCATTGATTATTGAATGTTTGATTATGAGTATCATAATGCAAAATACTTCTAACACCCATCACTATGCGATAGCCCCGCGCCCCCGGACCGTTTAATGCTGTCATATCAATTTTTGTATTGTTTTGTTTTCTGTTAACGCAGAAGTTTAACCCTATAGCCACAAAATCACCCGACGTTCATTTTCCATTACTGTTTTCCGCGAGAGAAATGGTAGTATGCACTGAGCTTCCAATAAAGGGCGAGCATCGATGCGTTTTTTATTGTACTTATTGATATATCAAAGGACGTCGTTTTTATTCTTGTTTATTGATGACATTACAGAGATCTCTTCGCCCCTGTTACATTTAACAGGGTCCTCTGTCTGTAGCAGTTGGAGAGGACGAATGTGTCGTTTACAATCCTGGAGCTCCTGGGGAGCATTAAGGTAGCACACGAATTAGTAAGGTATTCCTTGGTTACCTCCTCATGTTAGCCTATCAAGTACACTAGATAGATGACAGCGAACCCTGTTTAGGCCTGGCGCTCCCATCGAAGCTCACCCATCCACTTGTCTCTTGTGTCATATAGGACATACAGTGTATTTGTAAGCACAATTCTTGTCGTTTTTGCTCTTTTCTCACGCATACCATAAAAGTACACAGGACAAGTTTATAATTATCGGACTTTTAAGAATAATTTCCTTTCCAATACGCGTGCCTTTTAACAAGTCCAGTCATTTATGTGAGTTACCGTGACCTTAATTGTGCTTAAAATAGATATAATTGCGATATAAAGTGTCACTGGTCATCACTAAGAGCAATAGACTCGGTGAAGAGTTAATTTAAAATCGTTGTAATGAAAATATTACGTCTGCGATTACAAACAAGTTGTTTATTTTACTTTACCATCGGGGAAAAGGTGATAAATGGCGAATCAACATCCTGATACCGTACACACATTCTTTATATCATATAATGGAGAAAAAGTTTGTATGTGATGCTCGTCTAAAAATACCGCTATAACGATGTTTATTTCGGTTCCTTCATCGATGTTGGTGAGCGATAAATGTGACCGACACTGGGACATACTTACACCCGTTGATTGCTGTTATCATTTTTCTTTTTGTGACCCGCATTGCCTTCTATATATCTCTTCAGTAGGACAGTGTTTGAAGTTCAATTCCGTCACGAAATTGAGAAGATACACAAGTCCCCGGAGGTCGATGATGAATCACGATGAGGTCCGAAATCTGATGGTTTACGTCTCATTCCTACGCCACAGCCGTTACCATAGCAATAGTCCAAACAGCCGCATACATCCTGGAAAAGACCGGATGCTCGATTAGCAGGTAAGGACTCTGCGAAGGCGGAAAAAAGTTTTGGTTTGGATACTTGGCAGAGAAAATGCAGGGAAATTATAATTTCGTCCCTATCGACCCGGTCAATGTTTTTCTCCGAGTATTTTGCCAGAGAGCGACATGTTCTGAAGCCGAATGTGAGTGGGGAAAAAGAGTCCCAGATAAAAGAAAGCCACTGGCAATGAACTGGAACATAGATTCACGTGATTTAAAGATAAGGATACCGAATTTCGCTGAGTGCAACATATAGGGTTGGGTCATTATTATGTGTTTTGTTTCCCAGCCTGCTTAACACTGTATAACTGCATGTTTTTTTCACAGGCGTGATCTTCGAATTGCCAGTCGTACTTGTTTCCAAATCAGAAACATGGGTGTAAAATTTCATCCCATTAACCATTCCCTTTATCTTGTTGAAGTTGTAACGAGAACTACAACAGAAAATCAGATCAGTTAATTGTTGCTTTGAAGGTATCTATCTAGATACATGTCAATCACACGTGCATGACTTGAAGCATGTAGACTAAAGGTAGAGACGTGTTAACTTGGGAAGCGCAACTTGCAATGTAAAACTAGCAAAAAATGCCGGAAGCATTTTGCGTTATACGTGATATTATCACGCGTAATCGGAAATGGCACATTACTAACCCCAAAAATAGCCCCATCAATATATTCTAAAAATATTCGGTAACGACCACAAAGCCTCCATTAAAATTCTAACGAATAAATTAGATGCACTTTTTACAGCGTTAAGACTTTGAATACAATGGTTCTCTCTTTTGTCGGCTATGGAAGTAAATACTTCGAGAAGCGTAATTGAGTATGCTCCCTTACGTAACATGAACATGGGTCATAGAATTGATGCGATTTTTGAATTCTTTGAAGCGCCTAAGGGCCGTTGATTAAAGGGTGACAGAACCCTTTTCTGTTTGCCCTAACTTGATCCCAGATTCGATTGGCAATATATTAAATTAGCAAATAGCTGTATGTAGGATAAAGGGGCATAATACAGACGTAGGTATACTTCGGATGTCAACATTTGCAACGTAATTAAAGGAAACAGCGCAAAACGCGTATTCCGATTACAATTTAAAACACCAAAGACAAAACATAAAAACAAAAATTTCCAAAAGGTTGAGAAGATAATTAAAGTTAAAATGTAAATGTTGATTCAATTCTAATGAACCTAATCTTGTAAATACATCAAATCAGAATTTATAAAAGTGCTTGCTTGTTTTAACCCCTTGGGCGACGACGGCGCTGTTGTAACAAAAGCCCAGTACATTGCACACTCAGAGACGACGGCTTCTATACAGAAGCCCAGAATATTATGACAAAAAATTTCTTGGTCACACACTGAATAAATTTGAAAAGTTTTATTGCTTAATGCATTTTCCCAAAACATTATACATTTTTAGCTTTAGGCACTTAAGTAAGAAATTACAAAATTGTAGAGAAAAATTTTATTATTCAAAAACAGGGTTTTATATTCCCTTCGAAAATAACCACGTAGCAAATCCCGTCGTCTCTCACATGAACAAACAGTGCCGTATAGCATTCGAGCCCAAGGGGTTAAATAAAACATTTATTGCGTCCCCCAGGCAAGGGACCATAATATTACAGGGGGTGAGTATAGACTCTCCCCCCCCCCCCCCACACACACACACACACTCACGCACACATTACATACAGTACACACACATGGCATTTTTTTGCGACGAGGGGATGGAACCTATGTAAACGCCAAACACACACATTTAAAGTAAAAGGAAATTAAAAAAGTGTTTTTGCGAGTTTTAACTTTAAAATTTACATTGTCCTTTGTTTAATTTAATTCTGTGAACAATGTTTATTTTCTTTCAAACCAAGATAATTTACCATGTCGTGTGTTTTTTGTTACAGATTTCCTATCTACGATACCAACTATAACATTTATTTTTAAACTTTTTCTTTTCAATTCTATTTCGTAGCTATACTTAAAAGTGTATAATATCATTACCATTTATTTATATTTTTATGTTAAATGGAATGGAAACTAAATTTAATCAAAAGTGGTAAAATAAAATTTCAGGCTCAAACGATTTAATGTGCAATTGGATGTTCCTGAATCGATCTATATTGCCATTAACAAAATGTTACTTTCACATAATGGTAGTTGATGCGTTGAGATAATCCTTAGACAACAATTTGTCACCGAGGTAACCGTTTATATCTTTTATTCTCAGAGAGTATAATATCAGGAAATATAATATATAGAATACATAGATGATGGATGGATAGATAAATCAGATTAGAATCAGCCAAGTAAAACTTAGTAACGCCCCCCCCCCCCCCCCCCCCCGGCAGGTAAGGATAAAATGTTGCCTGTATGTCAACTATTTGTTTTGTTTTGTTTGTTTTGTTTTACTTTGTTCATTCTTGTTTTGCAAGTTTCAGTGGCCGATCACTTTAATCAAAAATAAGTGTCGAAGAACCTGATCATCGAAGCGAAGAAAATGGAGTCATGTGCACAAATAAATGGAAGTGAAAATGTTTTTAGATTACCTGAAGTGCTCACATACTTACATTCTCCATTTTGTTTTCTAAAGGAAAGATTTTAAGAGAGAAAATTGCTACATGATACACCGAAATGTACACTCTAAGATTTTTCAGTAGATGAAATTCATGATTAGTCCGTAACATTTTGCAATTTGATTTAGCCAAGACATTAAAGCCTTAAGCCCTCAGTGACATGATTGAGAGAAATAAAAAAAAAATGCTTTAAACCAAACTGGTTGAAGGCCAAACCAATGGTACACCAGCTGGAGTGGATCTCCTGGCTGGAAGTAAAACGATTGTCTTGTAGTTCGTTTTACTTAAGAGAGAATGCAAGGCGATGAACAGGCCAGCAGTTTAATTTTATCGGGCACGATTAGATTTAATCCCCATAGAAGGCTACACTACAAAATTTCGGTCTAATTACAAGGCCATACGATGGACATTATTTTAAAATAAGTCAATTTGACTACAAAATGTATCCAGTAAGAATCCCTGAATAGTTACCTTAATTCTAGAATAGTTTTAGCCCAAGTTTGAGGACTACCCCCAATCATGTCATTGTCCTTAATACTATACATTAAGCTTTACATTATTCAATTATGTCAAATTGTCAATCTTCGCCGCCCGCGCGCAGCGCGTGTCGTGTGTGTGTGGTGGGGGTGTGGGTGTGGGTATAGGTGTGTTGTGTGTGTGTGTGTTGTGTGTGTGTTGTGCTTGGTGTGTGTGTGTGTGTGTGTTGTGTGTGGTGTTGTGTGTGTGTGTGTGTGTGTGTGTGTGTGTGTGTGTGTGTGTGTGTGTGTGTGTGTGTGTGTGTGTCTGTAATTGTGTTATATACACATTCCTTTTCCAAAAAGTATAGACGAAATCTTAATAGAGGGGGCAGTTTCTTTTAAAGATCAAATTATCTTCGGCTAATGAGCAATTTCACATACAATCGATGATAAATACAACCCGGTTTAGAAAACACCTGGAGTTATTGATCAAACTTATTCAAATTTCTTGTTCGGATTTTGTTTTTTTTTCTGTTAGAAATACTATCGTATGCCAGTTTGAACATTTTCTTAAAATCAAGGAAACCGAGGGAAAGAGCATAACACGCAAGCTATATTACTTGTGATAAAATCAATGTAGCATTTTGACTGGCTATTGCTAACAAAATGTTTCAGAATGCTATTGTATATTATTTCCTAAAATCAAAGTTACTTCCAACTTGTAATATCTGAACGTTTAACTCTTATTTATGTATCTTTATATTCATTTACTATCATATGTGTCTACGTATGTGTGTATATGCTTGTTTGTGTTTATTTGTTTTTGTGTTAGGGTGGGATGGGTGTGTGGGCGTGCGTGTGTGTCCATGTGTGTCTGTGTGTGTATTTGTGTTTGTGAGTGAGTGTGTGCGGTTCGTCAAGTTTTGTTTATAAGGTCAATTCAACACAATAAGACGTGACAGAATAACCACTTTTCAGACAGAAACAGAAATACTCGCGAAAACAGCATAATTGTGGGTCAAAAAAGGGATGTGAAGGCGAGACAACTGTCGCAATTGCAAAAATAATTTTGTTTATAAGGTCAATTCAACAATATAAGGTGTTATAGAATAACCACTTTTCAGACAGAAGCAGAAATACTCGCAAAAACAGCACAATTTTGGGTCAAATCACGATGTGAGGGCGAGACAATTGTCGCAATTGCGAAAAATCATTTCACCACAAGCGCCTGTCTTCGTAAGAAATTTCTATTCTATCTGATTTTTTTGTTTTTATTGGATTTCTGATGTAAAACTGAAATGTCAGGCACAAGGGTGTTTTTGTTGGGATTTACCACTTGTTTGAAAAGATAATAACCTAGAAACTCTTTTCAAGGAAATCTTCGTTTGATGCTCGGCAAAGCTATAACACTAATAACAGTGATATCAATTGCATTGGATTAATGTTTCACCGGAAGTAACATGAATTGTCACTCATATTCTGTGTCTTTTGTAACATCATCAAAATGCTGTTTATGATATAGTCAGGAAATGATTTTGATTCTTCTCCAGGGGGAAGTTGCTTAATATACAAATCCTCAAATCATATTTGGTTTGCGGTTAACAATGCATCTTTGTGGTACCCCTTTTTAGACAAAATGATACAATTTCATCAGGTTTAATGTTTTCCTTTTTTACGGCAGTTTGAGGAAAGTGGTTCGTCTATATCTATCTATCACTGTGTTAACATAAATAAACATTAAATAATACAAGGTAATAAAGTAGCGGTATTATCTGTTCAGACTGCAATGCTTATACACAGCAATGAAAGCTTGAGAAAATGGAGTAATGCATTAGGTTGAGATCTTGACACAAGACAAGCAAATTCACTTGAATGAAAACCTTAATTGATACCGTGATAGCTTAAGTGGTTTACCGGTGCTAAACACTGATATACATTTCACGGCAAAGTAAGCCTTTTGAAAGGAAGGTGGTGTTACAGTTACACATCCTGGCCCCGAAGTTGTAGAGTTGACATGTTTGCTCACGTTCATCTTATTACATCTTTTGATCAGTCCCGCGCGGGTCCGGTTATTAGGTTACAATGGGCTGCGATACGCTGTGCACACAATTCTCTTTGAATAATTCTGTAATAGTATAGCAACACACACAAACACACTGACACACACACACACACACACACACACACACACACACACACACACACACACACACACACACACACACACACCACCACACACACACACCAATGGCCTATACATGTAAATGTTAGCCAATACCTTTAATAGAGGGAGCAGTTTCTTTTAAAGATCAAATTATCTTCAGCTAATGAGCAATTTCACATACAATCGATGATAAATACAACCAGGTTTAGAAAACACCTGGAGTTATTGACCAAACTTATTCAAATTTCTTGTTCGGATTTTGATTTTTTTTTCTGTTGGAAATACTATCGTATGCCAGTTTGAACATTTTCTTAAAATCAAGGAAACCGAGGGAAAGAGCATAACACGCAAGCTATATTACTTGTGATAAAATCAATGTAGCATTTTGACTGGCTGTTGCTAACAAAATGTTTCAGAATGCTATTGTATATTATTTCCTAAAATCAAAGTTACTTCCAACTTGTAATATCTGAACGTTTAACTCTTATTTATGTATCTTTATCAGCCATTCCATACTTGTGTCACGCGAGTCACGCATGCTGTGTCTTACAAGTCACATGTCAGGGTATAGATGATTTATTTACTTGATCAAGTATTGGATTCGGCTCCAATATTTTCTTGGTTTTGATCTATACCCTTGTTTATGACTTGTGTGACATGAAACATGCGTGACTCGCGTGACATTTACGTGGAATGGCTGTTATATTAATTTACTATCATATGTGTCTACGTATGTGTGTATATGCTTGTTTGTGTTTATTTGTTTTTGTGTTAGGGTGGGATGGGTGTGTGGGCGTGCGTGTGTGTCCATGTGTGTCTGTGTGTGTGTTTGTGTTTGTTTTTGTGAGTGATTGTGTGCGGTTCGTCAAGTTTTGTTTATAAGGTCAATTCAACACAATAAGACGTGACAGAATAACCACTTTTCAGACAGAAACAGAAATACTCGCGAAAAACAGCACAATTGTGGGTCAAAAAGGGATGTGAAGGCGAGACAACTGTCGCAATTGCAAAAATAATCTTGTTTATAAGGTCAATTCAACACAATAAGGTGTTATAGAATAACCACTTTTTAGACAGAAGCAGAAATACTCGCGAAACACAGCACAATTTTGGGTCAAAAAACCATGTGAAGGCGAGGCAATTGTCGCAATTGCGAAAAATCATTTCACCACAAGCGCCTGTCTTCGTAAGAAATTTCTATTCTATCTGATTTTCTGTTTTTATTGGATTTCTGATGCAAAACTGAAATGTCAGGCACAAGGGTGTTTTTGTTGGGATTTACCACTTGTTTGAAAAGATAATAACCTAGAAACTGTTTTCAAGGAAATCTTCATTTGATGCTCGGCAAAGCTATAACACTAATAACAGTGATATCAATTGCATTGGATTAATGTTTCACCGGAAGTAACATGAATTATCACTCATATTCTGTGTCTTTTGTAACATCGTCAAAATGCTGTTTATGATATAGTCAGGAAATGATTTTGATTCTTCTCCGGTGGGAATTGCTTGATAAATAAATCCTCAAATCATATTTGGTTTGTGGTTAACAATGCATCTTTGTGGTACCCCTTTTTAGACAAAATGATACAATTTCATTAGGTTTAATGTTTTCCTTCCGGGCAGTTTGAGGAAAGTGGTTCGTCTGTATCTATCTATCATTGTGTTAACATAAATAAACATTAAATAATACACGGTTATAAAGTAGCGGTATTATCTGTTCAGACCGCAATGCTTATACAT
>JZLH01S0196373.1:23147-36719 GCA_001188425.1 Eucidaris tribuloides
CGGCGTCGGGGAGGGTGGGGGGGGCGACGGGGGGGGGGGAGGGGGACCCCGAGATTTTCGACTATATTTACATTATAAAAGCATCAAGGGTTAATAAGGTGTTAAGGTTACATGAGTTATACCTCATTGAAAGAGCAGAGTCTACTCTTTCTGATGAACTCATGTAACCTTAACACCTTATTAACCCTTTTGAATGCTATAATGTAAAATATAGTCGAAAATAAAAAAAATCCCCAAAACTAAACTTGGGCTCTTCTAATGAACTCATGTAACCTAACACCTTCTTAACCCTTCAGATGCTATAGGGCATTTCCGAGCTATTTGCGACATGATCGTAAAAATGAAATTTACCAGTTCATTAATATTTTATGAAATTTAGAATGTGCATGTCTGAAGTTAACTGTACTTATTTTGATTTCTGCACAAGTTGGTGGAAAGTCATGAAATAATGTGATTTTTCCCAAAAATGAGCATTTTGCGTCGCGGACAGGACAAACACATTTTTTTAAATTTTTACATTAATGAAAAGATATTTAAACCCATTCTATCTGTAGACATAATAAGCATTTCATGTAAATTCAGGAAAGTTACCATGGCAACCCCTCTAGAAATGCTTTCTTCTGATTGGCCCGTCATAAAAGGCAATTGTCCCGTCCGCGACGTTTTGAATAAAAAAGTTTTAATTACTCTGCAGTTTGGCACTTTCATAAATTAAGACTTAATTTTCTCTGGATTAAGATGGGGGCAGTTAATATCTACTATAAATCAAGAATCGTAGAAAAACTTGATTAAAGTTAGAGACTAATGAAAATCTGTTGTCGCGGACAAAAACGTCGCGGACAGGACATTTTCGTCGCGGACAGGACATTTTGTCGCGGACAGGACAATGTATTTTAATATCATAAAATGTAGTTTTTTATTTGTTTTGTCTGTATGTGTCTGTATGTGTGTGTATGTGTGTAAAATGTTTGTGTGTTATGTGTGTGATTATGGATGTGTTTGTGTTATCTATTTAGAAGAAAATTAAAGGTAGATGTATGCACGTGTTGGTGGTACATAGCACATGTACAGTATTTGCATTTGAATGTGTATAATGTGTGCATTTGTGTGTGCATTAGTGTGTGTGTATCATCTGTGGTACTCGGGTACGTATTTTTTGTTTAAGACAAAATATATTCATAAGGTTCTTACTAAGTCTTCTGAAATTGTTGATCCTGGATGTGATTGAGGTTTTAGAACATTAAATTATATCTTTATGTGTTAAACGTATACAATATAGCATTGCGACAAAATGTCCTGTCCGCGACACTCCAAATGTCCTGTCCGCGACGCTGTAATTAATTAATTACTTGCAAGTAATTAGTAAACGGTGGCAAATATTTATTACCACACTAATACATGTAAACCTTATTTACCAAGCTTCATTTGTATCAATATCATTATTCATCAAGTCCTGTAAACTCACAGACTTTTAGACTTGTACAACTTCATTTCAAAACCCATGTCGCCATTACGTCCTGTCCGCGACGCTGCACTTTCGACCAATCAGAGAGATGCATAATGCCCAATTTTTTCCGATATTTATTTCCCACAGCCACAGCCCACAGGTCTTTCACATGTACAAATATTAGCTTAATTTCTTCAGCAGTCTTATTCTTACAAGGAAAAGAAGTTTCTAAATGTCCTGTCCGCGACAATCCAAATAGCTCGAAATGCCCTATAATGTAAAATAAGTGGAAAATAAAAAAAATCCCGCAAAAAAAATCCCCAAAACTAAACTTGGGCTTTAAAGTGCCCTGTGTATAACCACTCCAAATAAAACTCGCAGTTGGCCGTTTGCACTCCAGTTTCTGCCTTTATTTTATTTTTTCGATAAAATACACCCCTGGGGCTTAGGAATGGACAAGAGTTACGCTGTATTTTAAATCCAAAATATGGAACAGAATCTTCTCTCTTTTTTGTACAAAAGAAAAATCCTGGATAATTTGGGTTGAATTTCGTGAATTGTTGCCACGTTAATTTTGTCCCCCACTGCATCGCGCATTTAGGGTGTGCTTGTATTCTTTTGTGTGTGCAAATGCGCAATATCAGGGGAATAAAACCAAGATTCAAGAAATTCATATCAGGGACGTAAATTTTGAAGAAAATACAGTTTTGTTGTATATTTTTGCTTCAGATAGAGTTCAACCCTTGTCCGTGGGTCTTTGCTTTGCTCCGGAGTTCAAATGGAAACGGCCGACTGGATGCGTAATTTAAGGTGGATATGCAGGGTGTCCCAGGCAGCAAGCAGCGGTCTGTTGGACCTACTGATGGTAGCAATTGTATGGTTTTTTTTAATGTTTTCTCTCCTGTTCTTATAGACCTGACGCAAAACTTCACTTGTCCGGAGGATTGGGATGAGTTTGAGGGAAGTTGCTACTTATTTCAAAGGAATTCAACGGAGCTGAGCTGGCTGCAAGCTAACCGGACCTGTGGTACTGAACACAACGCCATTCTTGTCAGCATTACTAACGAGAGGGAAATGAACTACATTCAGAACATGGTTACCTCTGAACTACGTCATGTTGACGCTGGGTTGAAAACCTATATAGGTGAGTGTCGTGTTGTACGACACGACACGACGACGACACGACACACACACACACACACACACACACACACACACACACACACACACACACACACACACACACACACACACACACACACACACACACACACACACACACACACACACACACACACACACACACACACACACACACACACACACACACATTTTTTTTATTGTGGTAACACTCCTTTTGGGACTGGAGGATTTTCTTTTCCTTGTATTTCTCTATATTTTTTTGCGCCATATACTGTGAGGAAAGGGGTAGCTCAGGCACAGGAGCTCCCTTCTCATGCCTCGTGACTGAAAGAAAATAACATATATTTGGATTAAAAGGAAATGATAAAATTAGAAGTAGACTTCCTGAAATGTGGACACAAGGCTACTATAATGACTTTTACAGCTTAAATTTTGTACTGTGGAAAAAAACATTTCCTGAGTATTGTACACTTGCTATCAGAAAGTGCGGTGGCGATCAAATTGATTGCAAATTTGCTTGATATTTGTATCAGGGTCATAATTTAATTCAACAATGAAAAATTAATGCTTGTTTTGTCATCATCCGAGCCTGAATATACACTCTAATGAGTATTGGGACATGATTTGGAACACTTGAAAATGCCTCTAGAACCAAATGAATAGAAATATATACCAACTATATATTAGCAGGAGTGGATCTCCCACCTGGGAATTTGTCTGTAATTTGTTTACTTAAGGAGAATCAAGCATGAACATAGGAGTATTTTAATTTTATCCAGGGACGATGAAAATAAGCCCCATATATAAAGACAGCCACACAGCAGGTTCCCCTGCTACGAGTGATATTGACATTGTCTATTCTAGAATGAGTCAACGTTTGACTACAAGATTTTCACAGGAGAATCCTTGCATAGTTTACTTGATTCTAGAGTAGTTTCAGCCCAAGTTGAGAACTACCCCCAATGATGTAATTTACCTTCAAGGCCTTTTGACTTTTCACAATTATGCCACAGCCGTTGTAGGACTACACCGGGTCCAAAACACCAAAAAAGCGCCCAACTGTTATCCTGATGGTAACAAAAACTTCCAAGATGCATTTCGGTTGTCCGGCAGAAGGGCCCTAGCGTATGTTCCCGACAGAAGGGCTTTAACACTAAATTGTTTCTAACTTGAAATCCTATGCTAGGGCCCTTCTGCCAGACAACCGATGTCTCCTGTGTCGTCTCGACTCTGAATGAATCGGCTCAGTGCAACATCAAGCTACGTGACAGCTACCGAGTCATGTATTTTAGGCCTTCCAGTACCATACTCGGAATATCATTTGCAGAGTCTTGTCACAATTGTATTGAAAGACATATTTTTTCTGATTTATTTTATTTTTTTTAATAGGTCTGCTGTACGACCGTGATAAGCATGTCCACCGTTGGGTAGATGGCTCACCTCTGAGTTTCAGTGCTTGGTATATTCCTAACCAGTAAGATCACACAGTAAAATTATACTTATATGAAACAATTAACTACAGATAGTATAAAACCTATCCAAAATGCACTATACGAAAAAAGGGGTATGTGTAGTTTCCCATTTTGTCACAAAAGAGAATAATTTCCGTAATTGTTTGCATCATTTTGTCGTGTAAAATAGTTACCTTTTTTGATATCATCAAAAACCAAATTAAGTAGTGCTTCTTTAGTGCTTCTAGGCCCCAAACATAGTGTTCCAAAATGGCATTTCTATTCTAACAAAATGACTCTAAAGAGAATCATTTGAGAAATTTTCCAGGAAAGTGCAACAAATATCAGCGAATTTATACGTGTTCAGTCTAAATCTTCGCGCAGGAGGATTTTGCCAGTGTCACTATACAATTTCAATACGGTTACTAGAAATTTATGTACATTCATCGTCAATATTAATTGTTTCATTAATTTTATTCGTCACCCAGCTAACGCGGTGGCAAGAGTAAGGGATCCTAACTGACGTTGGTCTGTCTGCCGTTTGTCACAAATCTTAAAGTTTAAGACTTTTTGCAATTGTAACTCCAATTGTGACCAAACTTGGGTCAGAAATGTACTTGGTCAACCTTCATGCTATGGTTCTTGCAAAGGTCATTAAGGACCTGTAAAACTTTCTTGTTAGAAAGAGCTCTGCAACCGTTACTCTCACAGCGGGCATGGAAAGGCATCATTTTTAAATGAATTTGGTATGTAAATAACACATTAATCTATCTTCAGATTTGCTGTTATCGTCGGTTTAAATACTGCTCCATTTTATCCAACATTGAAACATGCATTTCAAATTCTCCCAGGCACTGGCGTAAATCTGTGACGTCATCTTATTCATCTAGGGGATGGTCTATTCTTTCATCCCCTTAGATGAATAGGATGGCATCATGTATTTTGGCCAGTAGTCACATGTGGGTAAGGACACGAACAGTCTGGCTTTCGCCTCTTTGAAAAAAATTGAACTTCTCCATCAACATTCAAAGTGTAAATCCCGAAAATTATTTTCACAGTTTCATTTTCTTTCCATAAAACACTTAATGGATTTCCATCAAACTTGGTAGAAATCATCTATGTGTACATTATGTGTGCGGTAGAACTAACTTCATTTGAACGCCGTGTCCCGTATGGGGAGGGGCCCAGACGTAGTGGTTTGTTAACTTTTAAGGGAAGTAATATTTCGGGCGAACTGAGTTCTAGAAGGCTTTAAACTGACGATATCAAAATGTTATAAAATCCAAGTACGTAAATCAAAGCGTTAAAACGACATATTTTTTTGGTCGTGTATTTCATTATCCATTCTGGCGGTTCATCAAATTCTCGTCCACCCGCCAAAAAAAAAAAAAAAAAACGGAGAATGAAAACAATCTGCATAACTGCTCTAGTTGTTTTTCTTTACGATCAGAGAGTTTCATGATAAGTATTGCAGTCGGCAACCAGACGGTGGCGCTCTTGAGAGCTGCATCATGATCATCTTAAACAATCTACATACCTTCAGGCATTGGCACGATATGGCATGTGCCTCGCCAAGTGCCAAGCAGTTTGTCTGCAAGAAACAAGCACAGATAAATTGTAAGTAGGCCTATGATGGTGGCACCAAAGTCTGCGCACCAAGGATTTAACCCCCACCCCACCCCTAAAAAAGAAAACATACATGAAATTCAATGAAAAGATACCAAACGGTGTTTGTCATATACTAATGCATAACCAAGGAATAAGACTGCATGAAAAGTGTGAGAAAAAAACTCACTTTTACTACGGTTTCGATAAGGATTTTCTCAATGTGTCACCCGACTCGGTCGGGTGACACATTGAATTTCAAAACACAAAAACAGTGTCTTAAATCTGCGCACATTGTCCATCAAACTTGCGCGGAATGATAATTTTCGAGAGCGCAAAAACCAATTCGCATTTCGGGAAACTGCGCCAATATTTGTCGCAAACAGCGCAAAAACAAAAACAAATGGTTATTTCATTTACTATAAAAAAAATAAAATCATTTACTATATATTTGGAATAGGCCTAGGTCAATGACGATTTCAGAATGGATTCTTGGTGCGCAGATTTAGGAACTGTGCATGCAGGATTGAGGCACTTGATCATGTAATTGCAAATGAATGTAATTATAAATTTGTTTTCCACGGTCAGAGTGGATTCTAAGGATTATTGCAGTCGACAACCCAACGGGCGACATTTGGAGCGATGTACGGTAATCATCTTGAAAAACCTGCATGCTATAACACAGTGGCATGATATGTCATGTGCCTCGCCGAAGACTGATCAGTTCGTCTGCGAGAAAGCTCCAGTAGCTTGTAAGTGAAGTAAATTAAGTTGTATACAGGGGCATATGACATCATCTTTGAAAACGAGAAATATTGAAGAAAATAAAAACTTTGGTGAAATTATGAACTAAAATTTTTGATGTAGTTAAAGAAGGAACCAGGAGTCTGTGTGTGGATATGTATGTGTGAGTCTGCGTGTCTGTGTGTTCTATTGTTTTATGTTTTATTTTGGAGCCTTTCTTTCTCTGAATTAAACTTCTTACCACGGAATTGAGCCTTTATGTTTCCATACTTTAAAAAATATCCTTTCTATGACTTCCTATTCGTTTGAAGAAAACAACTAAAAAGCAACAAAAGAAAAACATACAAACAAACTTCTCGTCTCCCTATTATAGAGTTGTGTATTTCTATATTTTGTTACGTTTGTGTTTGTTTATTTGTTTCCTGTTTGCCAGCTTACTTTATCGAAGTTATAAATGTTTGCATGGATGGTCTGAAAGATATTAGTTATTTTACAATAAAAGTTTATTTGTATATGTTAATTATCTCGTGTGATGAATTCATGTCCCCCTTTTTTGCTTTTGTTTGCCTTTTGGTATCATTTGTTTATTTTTGTTTTTAAAGTATTTATGTATGTATGTATGTATGTATGTATGTATGTATGTTTGCCTGTACATATGTTTGTATGTATGTTTGTCTGTATGTATGTATGTCTGTATGTATGTATGTATGTATGTTTGCCTGTACATATGTTTGTATGTATGTTTGTCTGTTTGTTTTGGTGGAGGGCTCCTGTATCTGTGTTCAAGATACTCTCTTAAAAATAGTGAGTGAAAATATTCACTCTTTGAGGAGTGAATGTCAGAAAAGAGTGAATTTGGAGTGAAAATGTGTGTTTTCACTCATTTTGGAGTGACCTCAGGGATCACTCGAAGATTTCGAGTGATCCCTGAGGTCACTCCAAAATGAGTGAGAAACATATATCACTCCAAATTCACTCTAAATTCGCTCTTTTCTGAAATTTACTCCTCAAAGAGTGAATATTTTCACTCATTATTTTTTAGAGAGTAGTTACATCAGGGTGACAAACGTTGCACCTGTTTATGTTTCGTATTGTAGATAGTACTCCTCCGGTCCCAGTAACTCCTGTACCTGACATAGGTAAGTCATTGAAATGAGAATATAAACAATGACAATGTTTGAATCGAATGGGAAAATTTATCCCCTTTCACTGTGATTGTAGTCAACCCAAACTTCAAGCAGGAACAATAGGCTATACAGTAGTTCTTTGGCAACTCTTTTGAAATATAATGTTAGGGGATAATAATTTCGAGAAAACAGGAGTTTTTTCAGATTAAAAGTTTTGTATTAGCATCATTACACTTAATTTGATAGTTTTACTTGGATGTGGGCCCTATGGGTAACGTATAAAATGAAATGAAACTTAAAGCCCAAGTTTAGTTTTGGGGATTTTTTTATTTGAAAGCCTTATGCCCCAGAGTCATAACCCTGCAATGATAGATTCTGAATGTCTTTAGTTTTTTTTAAATTAATTAATGAGAAATCTTGGGGGACCCCCAAAAAATTACATTAAAGCATCTAAAGGGTGCTATAATGTAAAATTTTTGTGGTTCCCCCGAGATTTTTCATTAATTAATAATAATAAAAAAAACTAAAGACATTCAGAATCTATTATTGCAGGGTTATGACTTTAGGGCATAAAGCTTTCAAATAACAAAAAATCCCCCAAACTAAACTTGGGCTTAATGAGGGGCTACCTGGATCTACCGTTGTATGAATTTTCAATACATGTATATCAATATATTGTGGACCCGGCGTTAAGGCAATGAAATAGTTAAACGTAGTAAAATGGGTTATTGATATTGCTCTACCACGAGAAGCCGTTGCTAAAATGTTTTTCTTTAAACGCACAAGATTTTTTTTTCAATCATAATTTTGCGGGGGGAATTAGTGCGATTGATTTTTTAGGTATCATTCAATCGTAAAGTCTTTAAAAGTGGCCCCAGGTGGATTATGAAAACAAAATCATAACAAAATATATTGATACCCATGGAACCAAAATGTAGTTCAGTTCCAGAACAAGAAAATGAATATACATTTCGACTGTGTAACAAGTTAAGTTAACGTAGAAGTATTATAATGACACATTTTTTTTTACATCATATTTAGAGATAGTAAGCAGTTGTCCGGATCGTACCTATCAGTGTAAATCTGGCGAGTGCATCCATAGTGTCTACGTTTGCGACATGGTGGAAGACTGTGCAGATGGCAGTGATGAGGAACGTGATTATTGTGGTAAATTGGTTTAATCATGGGACCTTTCTTCAGATATGTTTTCCACTGATTTCATTACATTATAGGCCTGTGACGTCTATATTTTCTAACGAAGTGCGCCATTATAGCTAAGTTCACACGTACAGATTGATACATACTTTCCAAAGGACGTTTAAACAGAAATAGAAGGATTGGAAGTAGTCAATACTTTAAGGAAAAAACGAACCCAAAGAATATAATACACTGTTCAAGGCTTCTGGTGTCTAAATTTCATGGTCAAATTTTTATTGATTTTTAAACAATCACCATCAATTTTCATTGTGATAAGTGAATTATTTGTGTTGTTTTGTATGAGATAAATTTCTCTCAGGGTACTGGATTAATTCAATACCGGTAAGTGAATGCTTGTTCCTCCACAGTAACCAAATTCCAAACAAATCCTTCCAGCCAGGAGATACATTCTTCTTGGTGAATATTGCTATAAATGCTTCAACTGATTTGATTCTGGAGGCAATTTTAATTTCTCCCAATCATGTCAGCACCCTTCAACCCGTTAGCTTCGAGATTCTGTATTTTCTTATTACACGTCCCGATCCTGTAATCAATTGGTAAATTTGCATGCCAAGATTATACCTGACAAGGACAGCTACGAAAGGTCAAAATTCGTGGGGTCGCCCTACTAGCATCCCCGTGTCACGCTATATGCGCGCGCGAGCAACCCTGCCGTCTCGATCATAGATGAAATGTTAACAACCATCATTCAGTTTAAACAAACAACACATATTCATATCTCCACACACCCACTCACAAAAAAATGCCCCAAAGCCCTGCAGAACGAAGAAAACAGGCCCACACACAAACACTCAAAACCCTGAAAAGTCAGCAACATTAACATTAACATTGCACAATAGGGTGAAAAATGTAAGGACTGCATATTTGCACTCCAATTGCATCCTAATTTTGAAGTGTATACATTTCATAATAATTCTCTGTACCTTGTTTAAAGGGATATTCCTCGACCCGAACGCAAGCAAAGACGGTCTTAATGAACATACAAATGATGAAGGACATGGCTTGTTCGATTGCGGGTCAGATCGTGAGATTCCGATATCGTTCCTATGCGATTTCATCAAGCATTGCCCTGATGAATCAGACGAGGAGGACTGTGGTAAGTTGGGAAAAGTCAAGTAATGTAAAGTAAAGTAAAATAAAGTAAAGTTGGTGGTTTATAGTCTTATAGTCTTGGATCAGTGTCCGTAGGCGCTCTCTCACGACTTTACCCTACCTGATCATCAGACCATAGCACGCCTGCACAGGTCTGCACCACCTTCACTCCCTGGGAAGTATTCCTAGCTCAGCTGCCACTAAGGTGCTCAAGCAAATTTGCCTTCCAACGAGATTTCTCGTCCTCTTGGGTACCCATTTGTACTTCTGGGTGAGAGGTATTGCAGATGAAGTGTCTTACCCAAGGACACAGATGCCGCGAACCGGGAATCTCTAGGTCAAGACACCTTTGTCTTATCCACTAAGCCACGACCACGTCCTGGATGAAAGTCGAAGTTAGGCTAAGATTAGGGTTATAATAAGGATAAGTGCTATTGGAGTAGTGTTATGAAACTGGAAGAGATTACTTTTAGTGTAGTGTATAGGTCTTTTAATGATAAGGTGGATTGTGGTAAGTTGTTTTCTATTCATCCAGAATTAGGGTTGGGGTTAGGTTTAGGTTTAGAGTTGGCCTAGCGTTATGACAAAATTGATGATGGCGCAAATATCAATAAAAAGCTCGAAAAGTTTAGCCATAATGAAGATTATGTAGGGAACTCCTTCATAAATTTTGAGGTGGAGTATGGTACATTTTGTACTGATTAAGGTTTAGGTTAAAATTAGGGTTAGGGTTGGAGTAGGCTAGTGATGCTGAACTATGGGTTGACTGAAACACGAAAGGATTGGTGGTATTAGTGAAATGAATATGAAGAGCTCTGTCCTTAATTTTAATGCAGACTGTGGTATTATCAGCTATCTCTTCTGAACTTGGGTTGAGGTCGAGGTAGGGTTAAAATGTGAATGTTGTTCCATTTGATAGAAAAAAATGTAGTTTTGGTGGGAGCTCATTCACGAATGTTGAGGTGAACTGTGGTACATTTGGGTTAAGGGCTAAGGTTAAGATCAACACTGCTGCAAATACGATATCTCTGTGTAAAGTGTTTGCTTTGCCTTCAGTTTATTGATATCACCATCGGGCAGGAGCTGGAGAAAATTTGGTGCATAAGAGCTGCTTATGGGGAGAACTTTGGAAAATTTAGAGCATAAGCAGCTAGTGGGTCAGTAGATTAAAGAAATAATTTGGGTTGAAGAAGCTGTTAATCGAGCAGGACTCCAGGAGCTTGAGAAAAAATTAGGTCAGGGGCTCTGATCGGGCTATAACTTGGAGAAAATTAAAGCAGAAGCTGCTTTTGAGCAGGAGTTTGAGGAAAATTCGGACAGTTTTTTTTTCAAACAAAATAAGATAGCAGTTAGCTGGGCCGAAGGCCTAAGAAAAACAAGTTTTTGTATTTAGTTATATTTTGAATCGAAAATTAAGATTTAATTCTTTTATCACAAACGTGCTCCAATTTTTTTTACTGACTTTTGTGCCATTTTTGCCCGAATGTTTCTCGCACTTTTGCCCGAATATTGAGTTTTGAACAATGTGGGACGGGGCACAATTAACGCCCCTGCCCCTGTCTCATACGCCCATGGATTAGCCTCAGAATTAGGGTTTGTGTTATGGTTATGATTAAGGATTAGTGTTTAGGTTAGAGTTAGTGTATGAAATAATTGTCGCCGTAGCAAATGTCTTACACTCGACCTGTCGTTGGCAGATTATCCCACTTGTTCTGAGGAGGAATTCAGATGTAGTAGCGGACAGTGCATCCCCAAGGATCAGAGGTGTGATTTGATCTCTCACTGCGTGGATGAGTCTGACGAGGAGGCATGTGGTAAGTATTATCGTCTTCAGTTTCAGCCCCACTGTTGGGCAAAGGCCTCTCAAAACTGGAGCCAATTACGCTTAAAAAGAATCTAGATAACTGGTTGATGGCAAATCTTTCATAAAAATCCAACATTTCAATGTTTTCCAGGTCAAAGTATTACAATTGCATTGTAATGTGGGACTAATTAACTTGAAATGTTATAGATAGTTGTAGGATTGGCAGTTTAAACAGGTGAGGTTTCCACCTAAGTACCCTCCATTGCAACATCAACAAATAACATTGTCCCACATAGTGATTTCTGTTTCAGTACTTTGTCATCAGTGGGGATTTATGTAGAGGATTTGTTGATATTATAATCACGTTGTCTGCAAGTACTCAATCTTATCTTGAACATGCAGTGGTCCTTATCTGACTAGTTAGCTCATCTCTCCATCTTAAATGGGTTATTCCCTTTCCCTCTTTTCAAATAGAGACTGTCAACAGTCTCCACCTATAATCAGATCAGATTTTATGGCCATTTTCCAATTGTTCTTTATGTTGTTGTTACTGCATTATTTACATTGTCTGAACCCTGATCCATCTGTTGTTTTTTTAATTTCTTCTGGTGTACTTTATGTTATTGTAAGAAATGATGCATAGCTGGCTGAGACGCCCCTTTCAGTTAAGGGATTAGGACTGGGGTTAGGGTTTGGGACTTTGGTAAAGGTTGGGATATTGGGAATTACTTTAGGGTTAGGCTTAGGGTTAGAACAAAGAACGATGCAACATAGATGTACGTCGCAGGTATTACTATCACCAATACCATTATAACAGAACTTCAGAGACACTGTGTTTTATGAAGAGAATTAAGTAACTCTTTCTTTGACATTGATACATGTATCAGCCAGAGTCATCCTATAAATTTGTTCTGGCTCCATCATGTGATACACTTCGATAGGCGTTTCTACCTTTTAACATGAGGGTTATGAGTGTTTCACCTATATTATGCCAAAGGGGCATCAACCTGTATACTGTGCAGAGCGTAAGTTCCCGTCAGCTATAAAGGTAAACTAAGGTTTAAGCCCTTACGGCATGACACTGACAACATTATTTTTCTGTTGCGAACTAGCTAGAAGGGTATTGAATCATCAGCTCTTGAGAACCTGAAAGACAGTAACGTCATAGAATTTTGTACAACGACAGTGCCCTTCTGGTATTCTGGCGTCAAAGTGTTTTGAAAGTATGTGTGGACAATAGCCAGACCTTAAGTCAGTGCAACTAGAGCTCTCCTATATCAGTTGCGATGCACTGTATGGTTCCGCCATTGTCCTTGCATATTTCCGAATCAGAGTGACGTCACACTTCGGTACTATACAGCGCGGCCCCCAAAAAATGCTACACATGTCATCGTTAATTTCTTCAAAGTCATTGACAAAATGTCATTGGTGATTATTCCATGGGTTAGAGCATTCTTTCTCCAACAAAATGATACCATGATCATCAATATTTTATTGAGGTGTTTGGATCTTAGGGCTATTTTTCTGAGGCAATGTAATTTCCTAAATGTGCGATTTTTTAACCTACAGCGATCATCAGAACATTGAAATATTGTCACGTTACGGTGTGCCAATGAATAAACTCCGCCGAGACAAAGGGCAGGAATGCCCCACTGAACTTTAGTTTAGTGGAATGCCCTCGCTTTGATAAGGAAGACCATGGGAGCGGCATGCATCTCCCTTGTCATCGCGGTTTGTCTGGTATGGCAAGCCGAGACGCGAGAATATCTCGGTATTGTTCGGATGACCGCCGCTGATGAAAAATTTGCAAATTTGGGAAATGACATTGCCTCGGAAAAATGGCCGCAGGACCCAAACGAATGACTCAAAATCAAGAATGTTTTAATCGCTGAAACAAAAACCAATGACATATTGCAGATGATGTTGAAGAAATAAGCGATC
>JZLH01S0196384.1:4007-22827 GCA_001188425.1 Eucidaris tribuloides
AGAGAGATGAAATTCAATTTATTATAATATCCAAGACCATGGCAAAGCATATAGGCATTAAATTAGGTGAAAAAAGATCAAAGAATGAAATACATTAACCCTTTTTTGTATAGGCAAAGCCCTTCCAAATGTTTAAAAGCATATGTACAAACCTAATCTTAGATAGTTGATAAGTGATTACTTAATAGATAAGCATTTTTACTTACATTCAATGAAACAGTGTAATGTAGAGCAGATTTTTTTGTATATTGTATTATTATTATTATCGTCGGATCACTTTCAGTAACAAAGTAGCAAGTTAGCAACTTACGATCACCAGGCAGTAGGTACGGGTCAACTTTCTCAGGCAAGTCTGTTAAAAATGAAAAGAAAAAAAAAGATTGTTATACTTAGCATGTATTAAAATAGCATATTCCTCGATCAAAAATGACCCATGAGTTAGTGAAACATTTTTGGCAAACGGAACGGCAACGACGATTGCAATCGTGTGTTAATGGCGTCGTCGCTCCGCAAGATTGGCGCCAACTTCTTGACGACCGCATAAGAATCGCAATAATGCACAAGTTCCATCACAGACCACAAAGTCAAGTAGCGACCTGCTACCATGTATCTGCTACAAAGAAATGTCTCAATTTTCATAGTCGTTTTCACACACATAGCCAAAAATGTCGCTAGAAAGCAACTTTGCACATGCAGTACATTTTTTTACATCGAAACAGTAAGCGCATTATGCCACTTCGCGAATAGCCACGCAGAGGGGGCGTAGTCACTCAAGTTTGTGTCCGTCTTGATCAGAGTGAATGGCCATTTAAATTTGCCTTTCCTACCGACGCTGTAATCGTGTGTGTAAACAGTGTCAAAGTCGATACTTATCGATCGATATCGTTGGTATCGTTTTGTAATCGTGAAGGGCAACCTATATGAACTATCGTTCCGTGGGCGTGCCACAAAAAAGTAGAGCGGGGTTGAAATTTAAATGTTAAGTCGGTGCAACCGAAGGTAAACATTTTACAGTAGAGTCTATTTTTAGCCACTTTCAAAGGACGCAGATTAAGATCCCCTAGGCCGCCAGGCATTAGTGGAATAAAAAAATGTCCGCAAAAACCAGGACATTCTTGGTAAACGAAGTACATGGTTTTGTCGGCGTGGTTTGTCCACGAGAACAATCCTAGTTTTCGCGGACATTCCTGGTTTACGAGGCGCCTGCGCACGCCCTACTGTAGTGTAAGGCGTACAATTAAATAAGCATTATTCGCATGATTTCATGACTCACTAATTACTCATCCCAGCAGGGGATCCATACGACTCAGTGACTTACCTAAAAACTCTGTCTTGACGAAACATGTATTTCTTATCAGCAGGACGTGACCTAAAAAAAGGAGAATATTTTTCAAGGTATGTTTTTCTGCAGTGGATGTAAGCTTGTCTGTCAGCGTTTCATTTGAATTGAAGTATGACGTAATAACTACGGTGTCTTCGAAGTTCAAAAAAATCGAAAAGGCACAAAAATAATTCCAAAGCAGTTGCACAACGTTTGGTTTGCCATGGTTTATTCGACTCACCAAAATTACTAAAATGCGTTGTGAACATGGAGAGGATAAAAGTGGAAAGCTGAGAATAAGGCTCCACGGGGGGGGAGGGCAGGGGGGGGGCAGACAGGGCTATCGGGCAGCGCGCCATTATTTTTTGTAGTCAATGGGGGGGGGGGTTTAGTGATTTTCAAAAATTCGCATACCACTGCCGCCCCCACCCTCCGCACATGAAATTGATTTTGCGCCCTGCCCCAAAAAATTGTGACCAGCTTGTAACGTAAGAACTATGTTTAAAAAGGCGAGAAGCAAGCATTACAAAACCGTAAAACTTAAACGGCATTGTATATTACAATGTTTCCGAGTTTAAAAAATCTGAGCTACATTGATTCCGCCATTCTAGTTTCTACCAGTCGTCTCTGGTCTAAAAATGTAGGCCGCTAGAAAAAATTGCAAGTATAAAACGATTCATTATGTTGCTTTAAAAAAGTGAAAATCGATTGAGCAGAGCACGCATGTCGCAGCTTTCCCCATAGACTGCTGTGTTGGTCAGATTTCCTATCGGCCTGAGAATCGCATTAATGTGGCAATTTGTATCTGCACATATTGTAACTAAGTGACACGCATAACTTCCTAACTTTTGTGTTTCTAGGGTGTTTAATTTGTCCATTCAAACACATGTGCAGATGAGCAAAGTTCGACAATTTATTGTTTTTTTTAACCGGGTCTCCACAGTGTTATACAGTGTTATAGCAATCTTTAATTAACAAAGAGTTGGCTGAAACATAGACAATTTTAATATTTTTTTAGTCGCGGAAAATGTTTTTTTTTAGTGATTTCAATAATTTAGCCTGCACGCACCCACGCACCCCAACATGAAAATATTGCTTGGCCACCCCCCCCCCACACCAAAAAAAAAAATATTTGACAGCTCAAAAATTCTTAAACATAATGTAAAGAATATGTTTAAAAAGCAGAGCAAATGGCACTTCAACAACCGGTTAAAGCTTGAATAAAAACAGAGTTGAACTACACAATTCTTTAATTTGCACGCAAAAAATTTGTTTTGTAATATGGTGCAAAAGTTTAAAAATATGTTTTTACTTTGTCCCCCCACCCCCCTAAAATGGATTTGCGCCCCTTGCTACCAAGTAACCACCATAGCAAAATCATGAATGCAATAAGAGGTTTTAACCATTTCACAAAACAAAGAAAAGGAGAACAAAACAACAGTAATGAACACTCATTAGGATTCGACCCTCATGGCAAGAGTTCATACACCTTATACTGCAGCATGACACTGAGCAACATAATTTCATCTTTCAAGATATACTTTATACTTTTTTTAAAAGCAAATACATCATACATGTATACATAGCAGCACAACAAGTAATCGTTTCAATGATATTTACCAGTGCAATGCACATAGTTATATTGTAATCTAGCTTAATTCATTAGCATGACGAGTCTTCAACATATACTAATGAAGATTATAATATAAGCGCACACATCAAATAGTAATTTTAGCAAGTCTTATTACCAGAATATGCTTTTCAGACGATCCTTGCTTACAATACATGTATAATAGCTTTAGGCGGGACATAATTTTCAACCACTTCTAGTAAAATTAACGTGTTCAGGTCAATTTATTCCAAATTTTAGCGCTGGGTGACATCTAGTAAAGTGATAAGCTTTTTAAAGAGTCTGAAGCAAAATTTAAAAAATACATGTAAAGTAATTTACCAAAAATAATGATGAATAATAGGAAAAGAATACGAGAATATAACAAACTAGCGATAAAACCTGACGAGGTGTATTCTGGCACAGGAGTCGGCTGCCAACGTCTGCACAACATTGAGCGCGAGACTCACACATTTTGGCCCTTTCTCCATACAAATATTTTGATTGATTCCCGTGCATTTCTATTGATATCACGCAATTTCTGACCACCTCATTTACAATCTTGGCCTATGGGAGTCTGCAACGCAAGATGGATTTCATAACCCGACATTGGCAAAGCTGTGTCAGCATACTTGGTCATCTCTATAAATTTGTTGGTATTTGTATGGTTATGTAGTTGGTGGCCGTCTGATGTTTTGGTAGGTTTGGCTTTTGGCCTTGGCCTTGGTCCGAATGTGGATATGGACATGTGTTCTGGGGCAGCCACTAGGCCTCATGTGTGGTCATCTTATGGAAATTTAAGTACAGGATTACTGGGCATAACTTTGACATCGTAACTAGTCGATTTAATTGCTATGGTGATATATTTTTGATGGTCCCAATTTGCTGCTGTGCTTTTGCAGATGGGAAGTTCTTTCTTAGTAAGTCGATTTTAAATAAAATTTCCGCGGACATCGGCTACACTTTACTCCTTTATTACATAATACTGGAATAACATGTAATGAACAAAAGAACAGGAAAATACATATTAACCAAAAAAAAGGGATCCGAAGATAAACTAGTTAAGTGAATTGAACGCTGGAAAATAATTCATTGTAATGGCATATGTACCTTATCCTTGCATGCGGTCAATATTTGAGTACATTATCATAAAATCGCCTTTATGACAGCAAGAGCTAGTTTACTAATCGATTACAAGGGGAATAAACCCAGGCATACTTGCATTCAGGTAGAATAACATAAGAAAGAAAATGGTGAATGAAAATTGATATGAAGCCGGTTCAGAGTTATATGTCCAGACAAGTTTATCCTATGTATTGGAGATTCTTTAGGATTGGCAACCGTCAGCACCACTTTGGTGAAGTGTGGACGTGCTTGGTTCTGGTCAATTTTCCACAAATTTTTATTTTTTGGTGATTAGTTGTGAAAGGAATCAAGTTCTTCCAGAAAAGATGTAGCAAATCATTTTTGGCTGGACCATACTAGTAGCAACAAGCAAGAGGGCACATCGAGATATTTCCATAAAAAGATGAGAAATATCAGTGAAAATTTGTGTAGGCAAGATGGGGAGTTTTATCATCTCAAAAGTGGTAGGTTGCCAATTCAAGTATCCCTTACGTTATAAACTTTGAACATTCGTGAACTCTTGAACAGTTACTCCAAATTTTACTCAAACTTTCACATGTTGTATTTCTTTATTGTTCTGTATTCCTCTCGAGTACAGGAAGTGCTCTGGGTTTCATTCTGGCTTTAAAGATGCGTGATGGCGATGTCATGGTTCTGTGAAAGTGCAAATTGTCTCCTGAGCATTCCAAAACATTGGTCGCAAGATAAGCACGTGGAGATGTCGGGTTTCTGCAGGGCGCATTAAATTTGGTGCCTCGTTTTAGAGGCACTAATAATTGTGGGTGACCAAGTCATTATGCCAGTGGAGAGATCAAAGTATTTTATTTTAAGCCGGTGCGTTTACGATTAGTTCCCGGCTGCCACGGCAACACGTTCAGGCCACCGTGGAACAGCAAATGGGCATGGACGTGAGACCCACCGCGGAAAGCCCGCTACCGATCACTAGCGGCCTAGTAACGTATCTGTCGAGTTTTGATTGCGTTCCCCCTCTGGGCTCAGGTTTTCGCGCTTCCTACCGGCCTAATCTGGTTTCTCCATCCTCACCGGTGACTAACTGTGGCGAGAATTTTTTGACGGTTAAAAATCTGGTCGCGGCATCGCAGCGGCAACAACGGAGCCTGTCACGTTTGCCAGCCCAGTCCTCGATCCACCGTGGTCTCACGTCCATCCCGTGTTTGTGCCAACGGTGGCGCTGAAACGTGTTATGCATGGCTGCCGGAACATAGTGTAAACGGGCAGCTTTCTAACAAAAAGGCAATTCACCAAAAAACCAACGGGTATAAAAATGACAAGGACTGTAGCACGTCTGAAATATGCCTCAGAGTGACAAACTATTTTGATATTGCAAAAGACCATTAAAATAAAAATTAATTTATAGTAAGATCTTCATTGGGCATCTACAGTGTAGCTTACACAAATAATCTGACTCTGTATGAGATACACAGCAAAGAAGATTTTGTCACAAATTCTGTCCTTGTTAAGAAAGATGTGATTATGAAAGTGTGTTTGAACTGTTGACAGTACTTTGAATTACAATCTACAAGTTACAAAACATTTTCTCCATAACGTAGCCTAACTTTATGACATCTTTTACAGCGAGGTGATGGTAACCACAACGATCACACTATCCAAATGACGCGTTCTGGCTAAAGCCTCCTGACCTGTTACTTTAGTTTTTTAAATAGATAGTAAACTTGAGATCTGAAAATAATATCATAACAAGAACGTGAAATAAGCATAAGTAAAACAGCAGTAGCCAAAAGTTTAATTTTATTTACAACACCTGTACATATTTTTAACCCCCCTAACTAGGCCTGGGGGGGGGAGGGTTAGGCCCCCCCCCCCCCGCCATAGTGATCTCCTAAACCGCCGGCCGGCCTAGTTAGGGTTAAAGACGCTTAGGAGCTACTCTCAAAAAAATAGATATAACCTAACAAGGCATAAGATGTTTATTATAATTGTTAACCGTGTATTGTATTTGAATTAGTCCATTCTAAGAAAAGGCTCACAGTATCACATTAAAGGCACAGCTTTAGTCACATTTGGTTTCTTTTAGTTGGCCTGGCAGTTTTTCATTAACTCACAACAACAAAGTTACAAAATGCCTAATATATGTCTCATCTGCATCTTGCAAATTTAAACAGAATGCATTTCAAAATTATGCCATTTCAGGCTTTCCAGCTTTTTTGTTATTTTTCATTGAATTTGCAAAAATTTGCATGAATAATCATAATTACTGGATTTCCAAATTCCTCGTGGAAATTTGAAAGTCTCCACCAATCCCTATCAGATAAAACAAACAAAATCAAAATCCACCTAAAAATAAAGTAGCATTTTTAGTGATTTTGGATAAATCTGCATAAATTAACATACTTAATCAATTTCCAATTTCTGTTTAGAAATTTTAAAGCCCCTATCAAGGCCCATCAGATAAAACAAACAAAATCAAAATCCACCAAGATATAAAGCAACATTTTTTTGCCCAAAAATATCTGCATAAATTAGCATAATTAATAATTGTCAAAATTCTGTGCAAAAGCTGTCACAGTGTTGCCTTTACTAAGCCCTATCAGATGAAACAAACAGAATCATAATCTGTTTGAAAATAAAGGAATGGTAGCATTTTTAGTGATTTTGAAAAAAAAATTACATAAATTAGCATAATTAATGAACTTCCAAATTCTATGTTGAAGTTTGGAAGCCCCTACCAAGCCCTTTCAGATAAAACAAACAGTTTTTGATATTGACTCCACAACATGGTTTAAGTTTGCTGACTGGAATGACCTTTAACCTTGACTTTGTGACCTGAAATTCTAATAAACTAGTGATACTTCATAAATGACCCTTATGTCCAAGTTCCATGGAATAAGAACTTATACTTTCAAAATTATGCACAAAATTGAAAGACATAAGGTTAGGTTAAGTTTTTGATGTTGCAGCCACCACTGGAAAGCAGCACCTTTGTCTCACTACTGCTATGCAGGCGAGACAAAAACCCATTACCAGTAATACATGCTCGTTACATACCCCTGCACTGCAATGCTAGTTATATAGCTCTTGATTCCAAGAATTTGGAGGGATAGTATGTGTCCCTACAAATCTAGAACCACATCCTGAGTCCAAGAATTACAGTGGCTAGTACATTGGATCATTAGAACCAAGTCTCTTGTGGATGGACACTTGCTGCAATTTGGTGAAGAGGAGCAACATGGCCTTAGCTTTAGTACTACGTCTAGAACCAGGTCCTGAGTCCAAGAACTACAGTGGATAGTACATTGCATCATTAGAACCAGGTCTTTTGGAGATGGACACCCGCTGTAACTTGGTGAAGAGGAGCAACATGGCCTTGGCCTTAGTACCAAGTCCAATCCGCTGAACGTCTTCGTCAGTCAGATAGAGTCCCTCACCTGAGAACAGAAGATGGGTGGAAAAGGGAACAAAAAGTAAGGTGAAAGATGAGGAGAGTTGGTATGTATTCATTAACCCCTTGGACTTTTTGGCTATCTAAATTCTAAACTAAATTGGGTACAGAAAAGTGTCCATGACTGCCATCCAATATGGTCTCTGCCATACTCTTGTAAAATTACAAAGAGGACCAACCTAGACAAAACATCTATAATTATGGGTTATTTATTAGTTCCCTATTTCATTCTATTCAGTACTCCATTTTCCAAGAAGCAGCATGAAAATTGAGAATATTTCATTTAATGCCAAACAACAATGAAGATTAAATATGAAACATCTACATGTATGTTAAATATTAATTAAATTTTAACAAATTAATTCAAAATTCAACTAGAGAAGTTCGACTGCGCGCAGTCGATGGGTATGCCTCCGCCCAGTGCGCCCACTATGTAGCAGCTAACGACCTAATTATATCAACAGTTAACACTCCTAACTGAAGTTATAGGTTTGGCACAAAGTTCATTGACCTTTGACCCTTGATCCTGACCTCTGACTCCTATGACTCTACCAAAATATTTGTCTTTTGGTTTTGAACCTATTCGCCAAATTACATAAATAGTGAGCACTCCTTACTGAACTTACAGGCAGAAAATGGCATTTTTGGACAAAGTTCATTGACCTTTGACGGATTTGTCCCAAAATCTAATCAATTCATCCTTGCCTAGTGGTCCATCCTTGGTCCAAGTATCATAATCCCTCCAGCGGTATTTCAGTAATCTTGTTCACAAGAAAGTGCGGACGCACGGACCCACGGACGTATGGACGGACAACCCGAAAACATAATGTCTCCGGCTCCCTTACAGGGCGGAGGCATAACAAAACAAAGTTAAGCCACATTATTACTGTACAATCAATAGTCAGCTACAGGTAGAACTACAGCAATTTGACTGCTCGCAGTTGATAGGTACGCCTCTGCAGTCCGCACTCCCATCCACTTTGATTTAAGTTGTAAAGCCTCGTGCATGCATGCACTCAATCTAATCAGAAATTCAGAAGTTTGTAAGTTACCACAGTATAATGAGACCGAATCAGACATACAAGCCCACATATACTTAATCAAGCTACATTGAAGTCCAACTAGCCATTCTTGAGTTATCGTGGTAATGAGCCCATAAGGCCTTGCAACCTTTGACCTTTAAACTCCAAAATCTAATCAGTTCATCTTTGCATAATAGTTTATACCTCACCACATTTTCATTTCAATCTAAAAACTTGCTCTTCAGTTATCGCCGTAACAAGAACCGGTAACAGACAGAAGGAAAACCCGAGAACAAGATTCCTCCGGCACGTTCGATGACGAGGCATAGAAAAATATTGCCACTTATACAGAATGAAGGTCAGACACATAACAAACTGAAGTACCTTGTTGGTATTTGACTTGCAAGATGGCATTTATTTTGTCTACTGTTGTGTTGATGAGATCCAAAGGCAGAATGCGTCTCATGTAGGCCGACTGGTTTTGAAATTCATCTTCCATAATAGTGGCAATGGAAGGGCAGCTGCATGATAGGAGATGTGGTAGAAAGAAGGTCAACTGTCATACAGTCCATGAACATATTACCATACCTGAAATAACATTTTCCAGATTAATTTCTCTTTTAAAGCACAGGTATAAATTTGGTCGATCAAACAAATTTATTGTCAATCTTTCATAAAGTATTCTATTGTCACCCCAGACATCAGAAAACAACATCAAACCTACCTATAGTTGTTTATATTGACAAATGATGATGTTTAAGTTAAAGAACAACTAGTCATATATGAAAGTGATGCCGATGACAGCAATGTCCGGTCAACATTCTGAACATCTACGGGTATGTTCATTACCTTTGGCAAATGTTGGGGGTTTCAATAAAATTCAATAAAATTAAAGCACTATCACGTAGATTAGACATCAAAGTTTGACTTTTGTTTAAAAAAATGAACTTCCATGAATGTTAACCAATGTTTTTAACAAGTTTACAAGTATTGCTAACATGCCCTAGAAACAGGGATGAAGTCGAGGCCAACCGTTCCGAGTCACGACGCCGCTGGAAAAATATTTCTCCCATAGACTTTGTACACGTGACTGGGTCCGAGGCCAAGGCCAAGGCCGGCAAAATCTGTCCTCGACTACATCTCTGCCCAGAAATATGGGATATAACAGAGGGTCTAAAAATTACAATAAGCTATTTTATTAACAAAACAAACCCAAAACATATAGCCTCAAAATAAATTCAAGGGGATGAATTACCACTTCAACACTTTGGGTGCTAACGGTGCACCGGCTCGCTGACATGTAACCTCAATGGGGTACTAATGGCTCACTGATTCCATGAGAAGACAATCAGTTCCATACTTATTAATGAAAAATTATACATTTTCTAAAGGTTGTACACATAACACAATCCAGTCTCTGGTGACTACACCTGGATTTTCAACCCAGCAGCCAAAGTGTTAAAGACATGGTATAACAATGTTTTCAGTTTACAAAATCTGACCTACGTGATCCCCAATACTACCAGTGTCTTTGACAAGGTCTAAAAATGAAGCCTTGAAAAAAATTGCAGTTCAAAACAATCATTAATTAAGTGTTTTTGAAGAGTGAAAATCACTTAGCGACCATTCCAGGTTTCCCCCGTAGACTGCTGTGTTGCAGAATTTTTGTCAGCTGAAAATAATTCATGTGCCGATTTTTATCTGTACATATGTTTTATTAGTGACAGCATAACCTTCTGAAGTTTTGTGTTCTTGGGTGTTTGTTTGTCACCCAGCAATTTTTATTTTCATTTTTAAATTTGGTGATCTGTGATGTGGACCACCTTTCAAATTTGTCTGAGTCTTTTTATTCTTACTGTACTACAACTTTTTGTGCAGAGAATATCTCAAGAATAGTCAATCACCTTGTGCCTTATTCAGATGGCGAAAACATGTATGACACAACTTACCTGGCATTATTTAAACTGGCTGATCGTCCCCCACTGTTAGATGGAATGTGATGTGATGTGTGGATCTTATCAGTAGGGACATGGCTTGGGTCTCTGTCTGCTGGGCCTCCAGCTGGGTTGGTCTGAATCTGAGCAGGTGCTGCTTGCTCCTTTGTCTTCAGCTTTTCGGGTTGTGTGTGCTTGCTGCTTTGCAGGGGATCTACATACCTGTAGTTGAACATGATTGTACAGTTGTTTGTTTTTCAAGATTTTCCAAATTAGGAAAAGTCAAGAAAAGTATATGGAAGAAGCACACTCTTACATAAGTATTGGTAAATGTCATCTCATTTCAAACTTAACACTGAATGTCCGCTTAGCAACTTCAAGCTGTGATACACAGGAGTCCAAGAGGCTGCATATATTTGCATCCCATTTCTTTTAAGCTCTGGTGGTTTATTCGTCCAACTCACAGAAATCTGACCACCATTTTTTCCATACTGGATAACAAGAGCTTAAAGCCTACTAACATGATTGGGAACACTTGAAAATGCCCCAAGAAGTATTGAGTTTGGACATACACCAATGTATACACTACCTGGAGTGGAAATCTTGGTTGGGACAATTTGTCTTGAATTTGTTCACTCATGGAAAATTAATCTTTAGCACACCAGAACTGAATTACTCTCATGCCCCGATAGAAATAGATCCCACAGAAAGCAATGCAACAAATTTGCCTGTCATAACTGAAACTGATGGTAGTTCCTTTAAAACAAGTCAACATTCGATGATAAAATTTCACAGCAGAATCCTTGCATAGTTTACTTGATTCTAGAATAGTTTCACCCCAAGTTAAGGACTCTGTCCAATCATACTATTAAACACCTTAGTATAGCAAACTGTGTATATGATGGCACGCATGGGCGCCATAACCCCCGGGTGACCAGACTAAGAAATCCGCCATGTTGTGTTGAATTATTTATTTATTTTTCAGCACTGCTACCCTGGTTACAAAATTAATTAAAAGTTTATGAATAAGGCTGAAACATAAACATATTTAAACCTTCATTTTTAACCCTTTTTTTCGTAAGTTTATGCCTTTTTGTTGTGCACTTGCACAGCCTCTGCAGCATCAACCACTATTCATCGATCATAACTGATAGAAAATACATTTTTAACACAAGAGGGTGCGCACAAACAGCGGTAAGCCGGCGCGGCCCCCCGGGGTATGGCGTGGTGGGCATCATATTAAAGGTGTTTAATAGTATGATTGGATGTAGAAGATTCAAATTAAATTGTAGCAGATATGAGGGCCAAGTGTGATCATTCAAACTTATCTGAGCAAAAAGGTGTCAATTGCAAATAACACGTCATCATAATTCACAATGTATACCCGGTTACACTTATGAATACAGTATTACAAACTACCATTACCATTTTCATAACACAATGTAAATACGGGAATACACATATCACTGATGCTAACCTGGTATATGATATTGTCAGTTCTGGTGTCTTAGGCATGTCATCACTCAGGAACCTCGAAGCATCAAAGCCCTTTGACCTGCCAAGAAATCCTGAAACGCTCGGAGGAGTGGCAGGGGGATCTTGGGAAGGGGCGACGTGATTGTTGACCAATCGCGGGGGTTCCTCCGGCGTGTGGCTCGGAATGCTCTTCGCAAGGCGCACGGGCTCTTCAAGCAGGACGTTCGACTCCATCCTCTTCGTCAGACGTTCGGGCGCCTCTGGCATGACGGAGACGGCCACTGGATTCCATCTGGTGGTCAACTCTGGTGTGGGAGGGGTGTCAGCAAGGAGGGGGTTGAAGCCAGACATCTTCTCCTGCCCTGGACGGCCTGGATCGACCTGGCCGATGTCAGACTTGGGAGGGGTTGGGTGGGGCCACCGAGGTGAAGTGCCATCTGGCTGTTAACTCTGGAGCAGATGGGGTGCCAGGCATTTGATAGTTCTGTGGTAGCAACAAATGAAATGTAAATGAAATTGAAATAATCAAGGAAAAGTATTGATACAGTATATGATGAATGGATATAGTATATGATGAAAATTTTTTTTTTTTTCTCTCCTCAAGTGTTTCTTGATCTAAACAGAGTTCAATATGCACTGAAAATTGCCCACTCTAGAACACTTCCATGAAATTACTAAAAGTATTAATATCTGCTTGAGCATTTATAAGTTTAAAAAGTTATAACACATAATAAAAAACAATTTTCACCAGGCTTGGTGTTTTTGTTTCTAAATGTTTGAAGTGAAAATCTTTCTTTGAAAGACTGGAGAATCAAGTCCAACCAAAACAATGGTTACATTCTACATTTCGGTGTTAAAGCTACCTTATCACAACAGATAATAACGTACAGTGGGGTTTAACTTTCAGGAAAATCGGATGACGCTTCATATATTTTTGAGTAAATAATGTTGAAAATAAAAACATTATTAAATTTCAGTTATTCTTCTGACTGTCAAGTAGAATCTGTTTTGGTTTGTATTCTTAAATTTTCAGAAAAAGGGTGAATTTACATTATAGCTAATGATTAGAATACGGTGAGTACAAAGTTTCATTTCACTGTCAGTTATCTGCAAATGAATGATTAAATGTTAGTATGTACAATGGGATATTACTATGGAACATATCATTTTTGGAGTTTACATGTACTTGTAATATCAAATGGCAAATCATTATTCACAATAAGCATTACTACATGCTACATCTTGAAAAAGGGCACTGATCAACCATTTATCATACAGGAAAAGAATTGAAGAAGTATTAATTCCTGATGGTGTAAATTCGGAACCACAGGCTCAGATATCGCGAATTTGGTCTCAAAAGATGCACAAGATTTGAAAGGAAAAGTTACGAAAAACTGTGCCGTTTGCTTCGCGCATTGCGGACATAATATGACGCGTGAAAAGGACCCCCCCGGTCCTTTTAGGGTAAAGAGTTCAATCAACATATGGCTCTGCTACTCTACTGTATCAATACATACGTCACAGATATGTGCCTATAGCCCTACTGCTCGATTGTGTGTTAACATAAAAAAAAACTAGAGAAGTTCGACTGCGCGCAGTCAGTGGGGGTATGCCTCCGCCAGCTACATGTGCATGTAAGTAGCACATGAAACTGGCTCATACATGTAGTATGATCAATATCGACTTTCAATCTACCAAGTAACTGTAGAGATTTAATCTATTGAAGATCATATATTATCTTCAATAGATTAAATGCCAAATAAAGCTATCAAGAATTGACATCTCACATGAAATTATTGTCATTTTTTTTTCAGATCTACTCACCAAATAGAAATTAAAATGGTCACTCCTAACTGACATTATAGGTAGAAAATAACATTTTGGGACAAAGTTCTTTGACCATGATCTTTGATTCCATTGACTACACAAAGTTCACTGACCTTTGACCCTGAAACTTGTCCTTTGACCCCTGTGACTCGACCAGAATATTTTTTATTTGTGCACCTAACTGCCCAATCATATCAACAGTGAGCACTCATAACTGAAGTTATATGCGAAAAGGGGCATTTTGAGACAAAATTCATTGACCCTTGACCCTTGACTTTGACCTTTGACCCCTATGACTCTATCAACATATTTGTCATTTATTTGTGCACCTAACTGCCAAATTATATCAACAGTGAGCACTCATAACTGAAGTTATATGCCAAAAGGATTTTAGGACAGAAGTTCATTGACCTTGTGACCGTTGAATTGACTTTGACCTGGACTTATCAATAATTTTCTTTATTTTGTTACCTAACCACCAAATTATATTAGCAGTGAGCACTCCTAACTGAAGTTATAGGCAGAAAATTACATTTTGGCATAAATTTCATTGACCTTTGACCTTTGACCCTTGACGGATTTGTCTCAAAATCTAATTAATTTATCCTTGCCCAGTGTTCCATCCTTGGTCCAGGTCTCATTGAAATCCCTCACGCGGTACTGGAGTAATCTTGTTCACAAGAAAGTGCAGACACACGGACGCACGGACGGACAACCAGAAAACATAATGCCTCCGGATCCCTTACGGGGCGGAGGCATAAAAATTTCTTGTTGATTCACACCTTGAGGGAGACCCGTTCAGGCATTCACTACTATGTTATTAACCCTTGGGATGCTGCTATACAGCATTATTGTTCAACTACAAGAGAACATGGTTTTCAATAAGATGACCATGCAAAGGAATATAAATTTCATTTATGGTAAAAAAAAAAGTCTACACAGAGTATTTATTTTCTGCATTTACACTGGTCAAAATGTGTACTTTTAGACAGAGGCATTAGGCAATATAAAGCTATAGTTTTTCCAATGTTTGACTGAAAAGTTTGTCATATTTTCAGGCTTCTCAAGAAGCCTGTGGTCTCTGAGTGTGTAATACAGTGTGTCCCAGAAAAAAGGAAACCGGATTTCATGGCAAAAATATTCTATTATAGTGAACTATTTATTCGATGATTTAGATATGTTTGTAAAGGTCTGTTTCTCTTCTTTCATTTGATGTGCAACTTATTATTCATTGTTATGCATGATTGAATTAAGACAATGAATATTGGTGTTACCGAAATTTCACTTGCACTCACATATTCCATCTTTGAGTGCATTTTCAGGGTATTAATTGGAATTATTTTTAAGAAACAAAAGCATGACATAAACATTCATTATTTCTTCTTTTATCTGACACCTCATGTGCAAAAAATGAATAAGGTATGCCTGAGAACAAGTAAAATTAAAACATGCCTGTTTTAGCGTGCTTTTTAGAATAAATTACATTTTGAACAACTGGAAGTGAGCTGAACAAAAGGTTCATGCATGGCTGACTTCACACTATATCTTGCTTGGGGCACAACAATAGGCTCCGAATCTTGTTCACGAGGTGATTTCTCGGTCGCTGGCTGCCAAATCCAGAAAGCATAGTCAAAATATGCATTTTGGAACATTTTGGAAAACAAACATCTTTTCAAATTGTCTTTTCTCACTGATGCATCGCTTATTAGTCACAAATGTGGTATCATATGAAAGAAGAAAGAATGGGCTTTTTAATGATATCCTTCAATATCGAAGATATTCTGAATACATCCAAGGATGACAGTTTGAATTTCAAATTTTCGCATGCAAATAATTTTATGACTGTGTCTCTTCTGATTGTCTTTGCTCAGCCATGCATGAATGGAAATTTCTGTGACTGGTATCAAATTAAAGAAGAGAAAATATGCTTTCCAACTATGTACGATATTGTTTTCATATTTGTTTTTTTAGATATAAAAATATCTTCATCAATCTCGGTTTCCTTTTTTCTGGGACACACTGTATATATACAGGGATTCTGTACAAGCCTGTTGTCCCCAAAGGGTTAATAAAATGACCTCATCTGAGTTTTCTAGATGATAACCAAGCATTTGCTTTGTATTCATTCCAGTCCAATGCCTTAATCACTTAAAATGTTTAGAGACTTTTCATCAAGAAGTGAATTTCTACAATCATTACCTGAGACAATGACGAACCCAGTGGTGCTTCAAACTCAACACCTGCATTCTCTGAGGAGACTGAAAAGTGCAGTGACTTGGACACCCCTGGTTTTGTGTGAGCAGCCAAAGACCTCTCCAGGAAATCTGGCCGTGCATTTGCAACATCTGTGAGTACAAAAATGGCAGAATAGTAACAAGTCTATAAACAAATTAGGAGCCCTAATACTGCAATAATCCTCAAAAACCTTTCAGCTAGTTTGACAATGGGTCAACATAGTCAACGTTTTTAAAATGCTGATTCATACGATAAACTGATAAACCTCTATACAAGCTAAGTCTATCACAACTATATTACCTAAAGCAGTAGGAATGAGCATACCCGCAAGGGACAAACAATGTGTGCTAAAATCTATTGTTTAATGTAATAATAATTAATGAGTCATTCAGAGATGCCAACATCTTACGAATAAAAAGCATCTTTAGTCTGAGAAAAAAAAGTATTTTAGCTTGCACAAAAAGTAGTTTTTTTATTGTTTTAAATAGAACTGTGCACAAAGTGATTCCAAAGAAAAAAAGTATTTGGATGCATATTGCTGAAAATCACATTTGCAACCAGAAGAAAGTACAAAATATTGCAAAAAACAAACATTTGTCATCTCTGGTCATTACCTAATGTCGAATCAGGTCGACGCTGGTGAGTTATGGAAAATGTATGTCAATATTCGCGGGTTAAAGCCACAGTTTAACATTGACGACAGTTTAAAATATCTGAGCTGCATAATCCTCCATGCTCTAAGTGTCTTTGCTAAGGTCTAAAAATGAAACCCTGATAAAAAAAAATGGTACTTCAAAGTACTCATTTAGTGCTAAGAGTGGAAAACCAGTGTGACCTTCTCCTGACCTGGTCTGTTTCCTCCCATAGACTACTGTATTACAGGTCTGACTAACCAAAACTCGGGTGGAGTACTAATTTGTTTACCTATGCACACCGTGCCAGTGACACCATAACATTTCAAACTTGTGTATGCTAGGATGATTTCTTTGTCCATATGAGCAGTACTATGTAGTTCAGATATGAAATTTTGACAGTTTTTTTTTAAATTGAAGTTCCACAATGTTAGATTTAACTAATGAGTTAAATATTACAGAAGGGAAGTGCAGGAGATAACGTACCAATAAATTGTGTTGGAGTCACCATAGGAAGGTCACTACCACCAAATATGCCGGGTGTCACAGTAACTCCAGCTGGAGTGGTGGTTGCACCCAACGGAGTAAAAGGACAATTAGCTAGCTGAGATGAGGCCCGCATTGGTGTCCTGGAATTGAATACTTCCCTGCTTAAAAGAGGAAAAAAAAGAAAAAAATACACAATAAAAATGAAATAGCAATGATAATAATAACAAATTAAAATAAATATAACAAACACATTCGTAACTTGAGGTCATTGGCCATTCTGGAGATTTATGACTGATTTTAAAATACTGTATATGTTGATAATGTCACGGTGGTTCTATTTTGAGAATTTCACAACTTAATGAACGCAAAAATGTTCACTTCCTGACGTTTCTGTACAAAGTGAATACAAATACAAAAAAATCGTGAAAATATACTCTCGCAAATTCCCCGTGTTGAAGCAAAATCGTGAAATTATATGGACACAAAATATATGGCGTATACAGTACATGTATAGACTATAAACCTGTGTGCATTCAAGAGAATGCGACAAGTAGTCTAAAACAGTCCTCAGGTTCAAAGCTATCCTTTTAACCCTAATATATCTAATGTATTTGAGATGTTTTAAAATTTCAGTCGCAGGCATACTTTCAAGATTTGGGGGCGTGTATGCCTTATTTAAAAGTATTGGCTAACATTTACCACAGTTAAAAAAATCTGAGCCACATGATTCCCCATGCTACCAGTGTCTTTGATGAGGCCTAAAAATGAAGCCCTGAAAAAAATGTATGTCAAAATGATGATTTAGTGCTTCAAAAAAGTGAAAATCGTAAGTTGACCAGATTCACTTGCCCATTTCCTCCCATAGACTTACTGTGTGTACATGTAGGCTATTAAAACTCGCCCCGAGTTTTAATTGTTTATTCATGCATAACTTGCCATTGGCAGTGTAACTTTTCAAACTGTTGTAGTCTAGGGTGTTTATTCGTCCATTTGAACACTTTTATGTACCTCAGATATCAAAGTTTGACAATTTTTTTATTTGAAGCTCCACAATGTTAACCTATCACTTTAAGGCCCAAATGGTCTGGAAAAGTGCACACAATATACAGACATATCATACCATTACTTCTAAGCCCTTTAGTGTTGCATAAGACCACTTAACAAAACATTTAAGTACAAGAGATTTTCAACACTGAACAGCTCATTACAAATACAACTTTTAAGATGGATTCGTAAATAATCAGGGGACAGCATGAAAAAATATAATAATAATTCAACAAAATGGCAGTACCCCTTGGAGTAGGTTGAATTAAGTGGTTCTACTCCCATTGATGAGTCTGGACGCTGTGGCTGGTGACCCTGTAGTCGGTTTCGTGATAGCAATTCCATGGCCTGGCGGCTGAGACCAAAATCTTCAAGGCGAGGTGTACCACCGCGGCTCTCCTTGAGAGATGACTGCAACTCTTCGTTGGGTGGGGTGGAGGGGCTGATGTGCACGGATGGCTCAGTCAAGAAAAATAGGAGTTTATATTGCATATATCCAAAAATGAACGCAACATGATTGCATCAATTCGTCAATATTGTTGAAGCCCTATTTAAAGCCATAGGCTAACAATGACCACAGTTTAAAAATTGTGAGAGCTGTACATAATTCTCCATGTTCTAAGTGTCTTTGATAAGGTCTAAAAATGAAGCCCTGAAAAAATTGTACTTCAAAATGATGATTTAG
>JZLH01S0196428.1:11174-28048 GCA_001188425.1 Eucidaris tribuloides
ACCAGTAGAAATAAAATCACTTTGATTATACAGTGCTGGCCCAGATAGGTTATCCACAACACCTGCCGATGTTCAATTCTTTAAGATGATTGCGTCAGAATGTCATTGCTTTTTGTCTGTATTGACGTTAGAACATTGTTTTCCAACAAAATTATACCATGGCCATTTGACTTGGTAAGGCGTTCCAATTTAGGGCCATTTTCTGACGGTAATGTCTTTGCCAAATGTCTTACTTTCTCAAACTTCCAGCATTCTGCGAAACACCGAGATATTTCTCGCATTACGGAATTGCCATATTTAGACAAACCGCATGACAAATGAAGCATTCCTTCCTATTAGTCTTCCTTATCACAAGCAAGGCAAGTCCTGCTCTTAATTGTCAGTTGCAGCCCCTTTGTATTTCTATCCGCCAAGAATATATTAGTGTTCCGGCAACGCTTGAAGTGAAAATTAGTGAATTTGGAAATTACAATTTACATTGCGTTAAAAAAAATGGCCCTTTGCATGCATAATGCATTTCAAAATCAATTGATCATGGAATCATTAATTGTTATGGAAAATGAATGTTGCTAAGCCAATGAAAAACTAAAATGGAATGACAGTTGGTCCAATGATTTTGAAGAAATTATCGATCGCAAAGTGTTTGCCGTTCTTTGCTTGGGCCACCCTGCTATTAGTGAACGTCAAAGCGGAGTGTAATTTTATTTCTAGAAATACTAAGATTGTTGATAATTCTGTTGTCATTGATCAATGAAGATTAATTTGCTGAATGCATTGTTTTGCCCCCTTCTTCTTCAACAAGCATCTGAAAATAACTACACTCAATTCACGTAGCGATCAACCAGAGGGAGAAAACGCAAAGGGACGTAAGATCACTGCAATCGAGCCGCCTTCCAAGTCATGGACAAGAGTAGGCCTCGCGAGTAGTGGAAACAGACTAGAGTGCAGTAAACGGACCCTTCTTATTCATTGTGGCCTTTCCTACCAAATGTAAATGATAGAGGCAAAATGAAATAGAAGAGAAGAGAGAGGTATCATGCCTTTGAAACGAGGATGAAAAAAATCTAATGTTAAAGGCCAGAAAATCTAACGTTTATGCACCCCTCCGCCTGCATAGCCAAAACATTACTCCATGTCCTTAGGCTATTTATGAAGACGTAATATGTCTGTGACATCTGAAACATGCGGTAATTAACCTGAATATGAAAATTGCACCAGAGATTTAACGGTCAGATTAGACCATTTTTGGTCATGGCGTAGATCCGTTGTTGAACTTACTGAACTAAATCAGTTAAGTAGTATTGATGTATTGTCGTCTATAAAACATTCTGCAGCGAGACTTATGCATTAAATTTGTCATGTTCTTGAATGCATATGCACACATTTGTGGAATTGTAAATAAATGTCACATATCATATATAATGAACACACATGCACTGCTAATGTTGTCTGAAGAGTAGAAAAGCGATATTTTGGTATCCGGATGCTTTAATTCAATTCAAAATCTAATGGTCACTACAATTCAAACCAAACTGAGTTTTCTAGCTCCTGTATTTTGCCTGAAGCGTTCTTAACCTGTGGCAGACGATTGTATTTCACCATAACGGCATATTTTCCATAAACACAGCCTGCAGATATCTCATACTTAGTCTTCCGACGTGGTATAATGGTATTTTTCTGCCTATATATCAGTGTATTTACACAATGTAATTGTTAAAATTGCAAAATAGATGACTTTTCTTTAATCAGAGATTACATTCACATCGCATTACGTGGTATTGAGTTGAAAACGAGATGGGGATTCTTAGAATGCGACTGAGAGAGCAATGTGGAGGCGATGTGTGGTCGTGAAGCTAATGGACAGAAGAAGACTGAGGATTTGATGCCAGTGTTGAGGTTTGTAAGAAACGGTTGGATCATGATGGCGAAGTGCGAATGGATAGTACGTCTTGTATGGACATGTGTCGAGGAGGGATGATGATCATTGTTTTGAGAAGGCAAAGTGAACTTGAGTTTGGGCGGCTTGCGTCAGAGGGGAAGGTCGACCGAAGAGACATGAGAAGGAAGCAAATGTGGAGGAGAGTAGGAGGGTTGATGATTAAGGGAGAGGATGCCACTGAATAGAGTAAAGTGGAGGGAGGGGGTAAGTGAGGGGACAATTTCTGTTGATTGTGAGCGTGAATCTGGCCACCCTCGTAGTCGGGACTAACCGGATTTAAAACCTGCATTATACTACTAACTTAAGAAACTTTCTTTTGTCGTTGATTAACAGATCCTGCCGTGGACATCCAATGATTCCAGAATCCGTCACTCTACGACCTTCCGCGAGACCTCTCGCTGGCCTGCAAGTACAAGGGCAGTGCACCAATATCAGTAGTCAGATCAAGGCCTTCTTTTAGCCGTAAGATGACCATCTACAAAGATAAAGTTTGTTTGTTATAATTCATTTCATTTGAACTATACAGCATGCTCTCGAAAAAACTGCAAGTAAAAGCACCATCTTGGCAATTAGAAAAGTATGTTGTGACTGACGGTTTTACATTAACATCCAAGGCATAGTCTTAGCTTTCAATGCTGTTTGTTTTTTTCGGAATTTGCGTATTTTAGAGCCGAGTTAGTTTTGGGGTTTTTTGTTTATTTGAAAGTTTATGCGCAAAGTCATATACCCGGCAATAAATAGATCTGAATGCCTATTTAGTTTTTTTTAAATTAGTTAATGAATCATAATATATTAATTAATAATATTGAACTTATTGTACATTATAGCATCCTAAGGGCTTAAAAAAGGCTTAAGGTTACATGTGTTATTACTCATCTGAAAGAGCAGACGCAGCTCTTTCAGATGAAGTACTTAAGCTCACTTAACCTTTAACCCTTCGGATGACTATTAATGTAAAATATAGCCGAAAATCTCGGGGGCCCCCCCCCCCCCTTGAGATTTTTCATTGAATTGATTAAAAAAAAAAAACAACTTTAGACCAAAAGAAGGTTATATGCAGTTATATTTCATCTGGCCGAAAAGCAGGTCTGGCTCTTTCAGATGAGGTATTACACATGCAACCTTAAAGCCTTTTAACCCTTTGCGATGCTATAATGTTAACAATATAGATCTGAAAATCTCGGGTTGTGTTTTCTCCCTTCGAGATTTCATACATTAACTAGTATAAAACACAAACTAAAGACATTCAGAATCTATTATTGCAGGGTTTATGACTTTGGGGCATAAAGCTTCAAGATATACAAACATAATTCCAAAACTAAACTTGGGCTTTAACTTGGTAATGTTTAATTCAGCAACAAAAGGGTAAAATGACATAGCTACCACTTTTACGAGGCGAAGAGCGTCCTTGATATTATCACTTTCTAGTTAGTAATAAGTGAGCACAATTGATTTTACCCTGTTTTGTTAACTAAACATATCTCGGAAATTAAACAAAGCATATTGAACAAAACAAACAGTCATTTTGAAAATCTAAGACTTGTGCTTGCTTGGATGATCATGTTGTACAGCAATCATTGTCACTGTGAGTATTTTCTAATTGCCCAAATGAGGGCATCTTTCACTTGCACATTTTTTTAAATCCAATGTGTAATAATCCAATACACACTACCATCAATGTTTCATCATTCATATTTGTTTGTGTACATTGTAAAGAAAGAATTATTTTTGATATCCCTGCCATGAGCACGAATATAATACACTGCTCGCGATTCACCCTTGGCGTATGTAATTTTCCATTCATTTTCGATAAAATACCTCTCTCATCCTCAATTGATTCATTATAGCACTTTTAGGTTTCGAAGTAAAAGAGATTGTTGATAATTAATGAGTTCATTGTTAGCCCACTCTTTTTGTTCCTTCTCCCACTCTACTTGCTAAAAACTATTATACTTGATCTTTAATAGCACAATTTAGTTGAAAATAAATGAATTCAATCTACCATAATATAAGTACACATAAACGAACCATCCTATAGCCCAAATAACAGAATAACATAGACAAGCTAAGGACCACCATTACAATTTCCAGCTCCACCTGGGTGGAGTTGCCTGGTAGTCTGCTTGCTGCTTCTTCAGCGCAATTTAACCCTAATCAGGCTGTGGGCTTTTTTTGGCTATGCTATATCTGGGGGGGAGCTGATTTCTGCCCCCCGCCCTGAATCTCAGCACGGATGATCGCGCAATCGCCGCCGAAAATCGCGCACGCACGTTACCATCTCGTAATCTAACAAGACGGTATAGTTAATTAACCGCGAATTAATTTCATATTAAAATTCCATGTCTAATTTATGCTATAAAATCATAATTTAAGCTGTAAATCACTAATTAAAGCTCCAAAAATAGCTTAATTTGGTCTGCGGACCACTCTTTTAGCGTTCCTTAGCAAGTTTACTTGAAAAAATCCCAGGAATCAAAATTTATTTTCCTATGTAATTTTATTGTTTTTACAAATTTCTTTATGTATTTCCTTGTTTTTTTAACCTTTTGTTTTCTATTGTTTTTTCGATGAAATTTGTCGGGGACACTTTTGCGGATCATATAACAGCACAAAATTAATAATTCAATCAATAAAAGTAAAAATGAATCATACATTATGAATTTGCGCTGAAAACACAATTTGTATTAAAATTTGTACACAAATCACGTTTTTGAGCAATTTTTGCGAGTGACATGCAAGCTACAAAATGTACTGTAACTTCCGGAACCGCTATTACGCCGGACGTCAATTACGCGCCAGCCAATCATTAAGGGCGTGTCTTTTCAAAAGCATGCGCGACATTCGAGAGAATAAAGTTCATGAAACGCCCGTGCGCAACTGCTTCGCGCCGCGCAGACATATTGCCCACTCGAAACTGTCTGGTAACGGGGCGGGCGGATTCCGCCCCCCCCAGCCTTTTTAGGGTTAAGGGACACACCCAGTCAACACATAACTCACAGGAGCTCTAACATTTGAGGCCACCAGGCCCCACACAGGCAGCCAATGAGAATAATGGGTGGTTACAAAATGTACATTTTCAACAACTATAGTTACATGTATTTTAATAAAGGCCAGAGGGCCTTGTGGAAAATATCTCGGGAAAGCTTAATTACAGAATTCTGGCAAAATTACTAAAAGTGATGTTTTATAATAGAAAAAACAATGAATGTACAAATACCAATATCAACATTTCAAGAAGATCAACAGTATGTGTGTACAATTTTTTTATCAGTGATATTTATTAACAACCTTAAATTAGAATAAGAATAAATAATACTAGGTAATAAATTCCAAATATTGATGAGAATAAAGAAGACCAATTTTTGAAGAAAAACATGTTTTGTTTAATTGAGATCCAGTCATAAAGATCTTTCACATGAATGAGCTATATTCAGTTCAGACTATTTAGGTAATTGACCGTTTCGTGTGAATGAATAAATACATAAACTGAATATGTAAGAATTGTAAATGATAGATGAATAGATAATTAGATAATAAATAATAAAATCTGAAGAAAAAATAATTAATATGTGTATGTTCATTACAGGATCCAGTATGTTGGTCCTTACTTATTATCATTTACAATTCTCCATATTGCATAAACCTGATATTTGCCAACAGCAGATACTATGTGGCAACATCCTGGACTTATTGCCGAGTTGCTAACTTCCGCACGGACTTATAACGAAAGTGGTGGCATTGATTGAATACAGCCAATCTGTTTCTAGTTGTAATGCCTGTTTTCTTTCTTTTGTGTGGTTGAAGTAGCGCTGCCCCACTTATGAGAAAAGTTCCATTCCTAAACACATGAATGAAACTCCGACTTTATTGTAAAATAATTGTAAACAAAAAAGGTTTTTTAATTTATTACCATTATTTTTGTAGACAACTTTATTGTCTTCAGGAGAGCGAAAACACATTCTTACTTTTAAAAATTATGTTTGTAGGCTATGTTATTCAAACTTAGGAGTCAGGACTATGTTTGATAATTATGTTTTAAGATAATGCAACTCATGTGGGTATAAAAAGATGAATTATGCCATAAACTTCACATTCTTAAAAAAAAAATAAAACTTTCACCAAAATATGAGATACGATGGTTTATCAGCCCAGCGGCCATATGCAATATGTAGAGTTAACCCATTGGCTATGGGAACCGAATGTCGCATATAAAGTCTGTGGATATTACACAATCTCAGAGGCAGTGGGTTAATGTTACATTTCCATCATTTTTCAGTCACAATCATCGTTACATCGTGTGCGGATCGGAGGACCATGCCTTCTACATCTGGAAGACGTACTATGATTTTGCCAAGTTTACGTCGGTCAGGAGAGACAGGAATGACTTCTGGGAATCAATCAGAGGTAGCCCTAAATCCCTTTTTTTTAATCAAATACCTGATTGCATGCCTTCTTAAACCACTTCAATGCATTGTTAACACAGGCCAGGCCAGGCTAATCACACTAAAATGTACTATAAGTTCTGTACTCGCTCCCCACCTGGCACATGAGCAGGAAATGTACAGTGGACTTTGCCCTTTCTGCTACGCTTGAATTTTAAAGGTATTGGCTAACATTTACCACAGTTAAAAAAATCTGAGCCGCATGATTCCCCATGCTACCAGTGTCTTTGATGAGGTCTAAAAATGAAGCCCTGAAAAAATTGTATTTCAAAATGATTATTTAGCGCTTTAAAAAAGTGAAAATCGTAAGTTGACCAGATTCACTTGCCCATTTCCTCCCATAGACTTACTGTGTGTACACTTAGGTTAATAAAACTCGCCCCGAGTTTTATTGTTTATTCATGTATAACTTGCCATTGGCAGTGTAACTTTCCAAACTTTTGTATTCTAGGGTGTTTATTTGTCCATTTGAACACTACTATGTAGCTCAGATATCAAAGTTTGACAATTTTTTAAATTGAAGCTCCACAATGTTAGCCTATCACTTTAAGCCGGAGCTGAGCGGGGTTCACTTCACACTACATTTGATCCGGTGCTGCTCGAATGCTGCTCCAGAGTGAATCCACATCCAGAGGTGGTTTGATTTGATCTGGATCAATTACACCGTGTAATTTATGCCGGGTTAAGTTACTTCACACAGAACTTCAATTGGGTGTTGATCCGAAGCTGATGCAGTGCTGAGACGGAGATAGATGTCAATATGAAGGGGGTCCTAGTTTCACATCCTGTTCATGTGAAGCAATTACGAGAATAAGATAAGAATTACAAATACACTGTACTATCGTTATTGTAATTAAGGCCTTATCCCGATGGCTTGGAGACAAGTTGGCATCCTGTTGGTAACTTGAATGAATTCATTCATTTATTAATAATGATGATAATAATTAACACCTATATAGCGCTTAATACACTTTGTTTCTAAACGCTTTACAAACTTGATTATACATGATTTATTCATTGATTAATTTGATGAAGATGTCACGGCGATGTCGCCACAACGTCTACGTAAGACTAGCCAGCACTCTGGGAAGTCGTGGGGAAAATCAAACATGTTCCATTTTTGTTAGAGACTTCTTCTTCCAGTCTCCAGCAATTCTAGGAGACGTTGCCACGACCTCCCCACTAGACTGCCTTGAGACCTCCAGTCTCCAGCAGGTCGCGGTGATATCATGGAGACAGTGTTGAGACGTCAGACATCTCCAAGACCTGCTGGAGAATGGAAGAAGTCTCCAACAAAAGTCGAGCATGTTTGATTTTCTCCACGATTCTCCTGAGAGCCAGCTAGTCTGAAGGAGATGTCAAGGCAACATTACCATCAAATTAATTGATGAAGCAATAAATTAAAGCAGGTTACCAACTGGTCTCCAAAGTCTCAGGGAAGTTTATGCGATGTCGCCACAACTTTTTCATCACATTAATTGATGAATCAATGAATTGATTATGTGTCTCCCTGAATGGGGAGACGTCTCAGCAACATCTCCTTGGTGAGACCGCAAGCCATTTATTGGTCACCCGAGTCGCTGCGACTGATGAGTAGCAGGAGTTGCGGCAACGTCTACTCCAGTGAAATCAGGCCTTTACTCTTTTGTAGTAGCCTTCTTGTGAAACAGACTGCACAGTAAACTAGGAATCTTTATATCTTTATATCTCTTTATAGTACTGTGTGTTGCAATTAAGAACTGTGTGCAGCGCACGCAGTGTGTGCTACACACATAGTACGTACCACGCTGCTGGATGATGTACGTACTGTAATGAGTTTTAAGTTTGAACTCTAAACATAACTGGGAACACAGCTCACTGCTTTAATAAGGATTTGAATGTTTGGTGAAATTTATATTAAAATGAGGAACTGAGACACTGACTACACACACGTAGGCTACACTGAACATGCTGAACTTGTGAATAAGCCAGAAAGGGAATCAGAATGTATGTAGGCATATGACTATGTTTTTCATACTTTACAATCCTCCAATTAAATGACAAAGATCTACTTTAATTGTTGTATAAAACAATAATGAATGTTTCATCATTCGTTTAATTGTACAAATACTTTCATTCGTTGAAAGATTAAGCGTTCCATTCAACTCGGCTTCGCCTCGTTGAATAGAACGTTTAATCTTTCAACCCATGAAAATATTTTTACCATTGAACTCATAAACATTCATTATTTATATAATATGTTTACATTAATTGATTATTGACATATCTATTTATCATTCGTCTCTTTTCCTTTTCAATTTACCACCACACTTTTATCCAGTTCATGATGCTGTGGTCACATCGGTAGTCTTCTCCCCAAACCCGAAGCTCGTCCTGGGTCCCGCCGCATCCTCGGCCGGGGTCTCGGCCGTCCAGAGCGCCTCGGGGCTGGACCCCCAGCAGCTGGTAGGGGGAGGAGGGGGAGGGGGCTCCTCCGCATCCCCCGCATCAACCAAGAAGGACCGATCGGACTCGGGGAAGGGGGAGACGGGAGGGAAGAGCGAGAAGCACTCCTCGCTGAAGAGACCCCCCGACCTCGGCGAGGTGCTTACGTCGGCCGACTTCAATGGAGCGATCAAAGTCTACATCAAGCACCCGAAATAAGTGAATGATGAGTTGTTGTTTGTATGGGCGCTGTCACACTTAGCCGATTTGGCGCGCCGAAGCTATACCAGAGGACAAATTTGTTGATTTTGGGGGATCGGTTTGATTTCAGCAGCACACATAGCTAAGAACGGTAGTACATCATCGGGACATCTTCGGAACATCAGCGACAAATAAGAAAGGGCAGGTGATGGTAGAAAATTTTGTGACCACATTAAAATATTTCAGCTGTTGCCCTGCCTAAGCAACAGTATCGCATCACTAAGAACGGTAGTACATCACCGGGACATCATCAGAACATCGGCGACAAAATAAGCAACGGGAGGTGATAGCAGAAAATGTTTTGATTACATTAAAATATTTCAGCTGTTGTGCTGCCTGAGCAAGCAACGGGACTACAATGGTAGTTCAACGAAAGTATCTTAGTATGCTATTGTTAACGTTGGTAGAGCACCGGTAGGGCTTTGTAATGGATTTGCAGCTCTCCGTTGGCCTTAGTACTGGTATCAATGTTATACTGTAGTCCTGCCGATGTCCCGAGGTACTAGTACCGATCCCAAACATCAACAAATTTGTACTTTGGTATTGCTCCGGCGAGCCAAATTGGCTAGGTGTGACAGCACCCTATGCGTTTTCTATTCTGTATATTTATGCAAGAATGCTTGATTGATATTATGTAATGCCAAAATAATGCCAAGCGATGTGTACTGGACTCATTACTCAAAGTTGCGTGTGCATAGTTGTCAGAACAAAGAAGGTGGGGAAGGGGAGAATTTTAGCACAACACCCCCCCCCCCCAAAGAAAAAAAATAAAATGTTATTGAAAGATACATGTAATTCAATGAACATTTTGTTAGTAATGTTTTATAATTATATTTCTTTACAATTTTAGCACCTGCAATGGCTTTTAAACCCCTCTTCCAGTGACTGGAAAATCTCAGTTCCCCTCCCCCTCCTTTGACCAGTAGTGAGTAAGTTCACTAGGTATTACAAAACAATCACTGATAAAGTCTCATTACCTCCCCCCGCCCCTTCCCAATCATTTGAAATCTGAAGTATCTTCCAATGTCAGTGCCATGGGTATATTTGATAATTCAGATGTTGCCACATTAGCATAAGTTTTGTAATTCTACTTTGGTCCATTCAACCAGTTTTGGAAGAAAAATATGATTATTTATTTGTGATGAAGAGACATCTGCCCAAGGTGAACTCTGGAGGGGATTGAATCTACAACATTTTGATTGCTGTGTAACCAACGAAACATTAAAACTACAGAGGCTGCTTACTTTTTCCAGGGCTGGGGGTGGAAATTAATCTGTTAAGTAGCGTCAGTGCTATGGAATGGGTGTCATTCACCTATTTATTAATATGTAACTATTCTGCTTATTAATCTCGTATTAGCTTTTTTTTCACGAAACACACAAGGCATGTTTTATGTGTCCCTGACAACTTAATTGTAAGTTTGGATAACCAAATTTGATTTTAATTGTCCAAATGATTTCATATTCAATTGAAATGTAAGTGAATGAATGAAGGAAATCTCTCATACAATACATGTACTAGCATAGAATAGAGTAACCACTAACCATTCTTCTAGTTAATCCCATATTTATATGGGAAAGGAAGGTGTATAACACATCTAGCAAATTGCATTTAAACATTAATTCAACTGGTAACTTGTATATTTACTTGTCCATCTGTAGAATGATTTGCCTATACAGACAAGCCTACAAGTGGGTTTGAACTTGCCATGTACAAATGGTAGTGTATCGTTGGAGGAGTATTTTCGCCAAGGGCATTCCGTCATTTCTTCAAAATTGATCACAATGAATTGAATGGTTGACAGAAATAATATCATTAATCATTTACAAATAAATACTATAACTACAATAACAAAATACAATTACAACATGGAAGTTTTGGATTGTGAAGAAATTGTGTAAAATCAGTGTTAAAAGTAGAGATAATTTTGCACTTATATTCTTTGAATTTACAGATGTACAAGACACTCAAGAGAGTGAGATTTGTTAGGTGAAGTGAGGTAAATACAAATGATTTAGTACAAAGGAGTTCAGTGGTCGGTTGACATAAATTTCACTCGGTATCACTGCTTAAAGGCTCACTGTCATGACAGAATGAATAAAACGCCCTCTTTTGACTCTAATTCTAAAATTGGGGCTCTACTGCTACCCATAATACAACAGAAAAATCCTGGTGGTGTGGTAAAATAGAGCATTGGTTTTCCTGATGCGATCTGTAGTATATGGCACTGCAACAGTCCATATTTTGTGAGAATTTGCCTGTATTTAAAGACTAGTTCTCATTCTCTCATTGGTTGAGTTGATCCTTGACACATGGGCCTTTAACAAATCGGTGGGAAGGATCAGTGAAAGTCTCATGTAATCAACGGAATGAAGTTGGAGATTAATTCTGAAATTTTGTCATCTGACCTCTGACTGGTGAAAAAGTTTGAATCAGAAATTTTCAAAGGGTGAGGAATAGAAATGGAATAAAAGCATACCCGGTTTTGACAGATGTAAGTTTCATCCCCCATAATTTTGAAGAATGAAAAAAGGTTAAGCTATATAAACATTTCCCATTGAATAACAAAGTGAATTTATTCTAGTATGCTCATATATAAATACAGTACAATACAGTATTACCATCACCATTATCATTTCCATATTTAGTATTTATATTATACATCATGGTACGTTTGTACATGTAATTCTAAAGATCTATAAAACTCTAATAAGTTAAGGATCCAAGGATGCGTAATAACTTCAAGAAATTGTGATAGTGGTATTGTTCATTTATAAGTTTTCTATACTTGATTTTTTTTCTTCAAAATAACATTAATGTTACCAAGTTACACCATACTCTTTGGTATCAGTGGATAATAAAATTATAAGTTACAGATTATCATATTTCAAATTAGTGTTTATATGGTACACATACAAATATATATCCTTATGTGTAGAGTATGTTCTGTCCTGTTAGTTTTATTGTTTATTTTTAATGCATTAGTTTTTTGTCCATGACACAGAGTCAATATGTATAAAACGCTTTCAGTCTTCAATCACTGATGGAAATAGATAAAAATCAGAAGTATATCTTTAAAAATTCACTTTTTTAACTCTTCTTCAGCACCGCAACCAGTTACCATGTACACAGCATCTTGGATATTGAGATAACAGGGTTGATTGGATTAATGAATCTTGAAGTATGAACTGTAAAAGATGAACATCCACATTTCCTGAATATAACCATGACTACGAAAAAATATGACAAACCTGGACAAGAAGGGACCCGAAAATATCAGTTCTAAATACCATTCAAAATTATTCTGGTCACATTCTCACATACCAATATCTCCTCTGATTCTCGTTTATTTGATGAAAATAAAAGTACATTTTGGACCAGAATATTGGCCAAAACTCAGACATGCACTACTGATTCCTGTACACCATGATCTAACATGCCAAAGGTGCGTTCGCGGCAATCACGCACTCGCAGCTCTGAACGAAGTTAACGTCCACTGAGTCCAACAAAGTTCCATGGTATCATGTGTATAGCTCATAGATCCTACATGGTGTCAATCATGGAACATCGTTTGTCGCGGTGGTCGCTAGCTTTGTCCAGAGCCGCGAGTGCATATCTGCGAATGCACTGCTGGCATATTAGATCATCGTGTACTGGAATCAGTGGTGACCATCTGTGTTTTGGCCAATATTTTGGCCAAAATGTACTTTATTCTCATTAAATGAACAAGAATTAGAGAGACGTGTATATCACATTTTTCTGCATGTATATCACATTTTCTACATGGTATGTGAGAATGTGACCAGTAAAGATTTTGAACATTATTTTGTTGTCGTCGTAAAATTTCTTTTGCTGTTCTTTTGTCGTAAAGTGCCTTGAGCATTTAACTCAAGTGGATAATGGCGCTATAAAAATCCCATGTATTATTATTATTATTGTTATTATTTGAACTGATATTGCACTGATATTTGCCAGGTCCCCAATTGTTCATGTTTGCCAAAAACACATTAGAGATACAACAGATGGGCAAATAGTCTCCCTCTGGTTTGGGTAGTGTAAGAGTCAATTTGTTTTTAGAAATAAACAGGGTACATGTACGTTGCACAGCGCTTATGTCAAAATCTATCCAATTTAAAACATAGATTTTGTGGTTTTGAAAATTTTCTGTTGTATTTGATGAAGTTCTGATTCTTCCCAGCTGTGCAACTGATGAAGGATTTTAAAAAAACTCAATAAAATGAGTTTTGAAGACATCAATTCATCTCAGCACTTCACTTCAGTATTTGCCACTCGAGTATGAAATTGAATCTATGTTCACATCAAAGTTCATGTGCCGTAGTGCGATGTGTACATGCAGAAAATGTGATATACATGTAACGTGTTTGCTAAGATTTCTGTATCATTGCTTGCAAGGTGATGTATGATGGAAATATGTTATGCAATGTGTGCACAAATATTTTTTGCCAGTCTTCAAACTTATGATTTATTTGCTTGAACCATACAAATGTGGCATTTTATTCATATCTTACTATAAACATGAGTTCGTTTACACAATTGTTTATGTTTGGAAACATGTATGTGAAGTATCAAACACATTATTTTATATATTAAACATATCATTTTATACACAATTTGAATTCATGTAATGGGTAGAAATGTTATACCTTGATATAATATCATTTGCATGTCTTGATTTCTAATGGTCAAATGATTGTGATGTCACTATGTTTATCTTGATTAGGCAAATAAACTATTTGATTGTGCAATACACAAAACATGTTTGTGGTTTTGTGACTGTGACTAATGACTGTGCGATTGGGGGTCTGTAAAGTTATTGTGTGTATTATGTGGGCTTTCCTGCGAAAAGTGTTTAAAACAAGGGGCGTCAAATGGGGGGGGGGGGGCAGTCTCACCCGAATGAAATATTGGGGGGAGGGGGTGGGCAAACATATGATTTTGCCCCGTCTGCTGCCCCCGATGATTTTAACTGCTTCAAAAATTCCTTAACATAATGCAAGAATATATTTAAAACACAGTGTATGCAGTACAACTACAATACCATGAAACTTAGCATAAATATATCACTAAATGTACACAATTTTCAAGCCTATATTGTAAATTGTGTACCCCGAGCATGCCGAAAATTTGACCATTTTCCTCACTCGTTGACCCCCCCCCCCCCTCCCACTCCCCCACCTGCCCGCCACCATTACCAAAATCATGACTTTTTTTTCTAGAGTCAAATTGATTAGGGAAATCGGCCAGCATGTTGTTCAGATAGGCCTTGTACTTCTCTCCCCCCCCCCCCCCCCCCCCCCCCCACGTTTGTTCTCTTCACTCGACTGTGTTTGTACGAGGGACGCGCGAACTTCGGCTTTTTGTGATCCAATTATTCAGTGTGCAGGCAAGAACAGAATTCTAATCAGTACATCTACATTAAAAACATAGTTTCAAATATGAATATTCATCATGATGGCATGAGCTTCTTTGCATTGTGATAAAGATTGCTCCTATTTCATTTTCTCTTTTCAAGTTTTAATAGGAAACCTATTTACATAACAATAATGTAATATTATAGGAGCGTGATAAATTAATATATTTTGTTTCCGCGTGTCTATTTTTTTTTATTACCCGATGTAGATTACGTTTATTCTAGGGGCCATGGGAGAGTGTTTCTGCAATGACTAAGAAAACCCACTTTTCAACATATATTGTAAATCAACTCAAAATATTTATCAAATTTTTAATCATGCTATTGCATGACGTCATAAGTTAGCATTGTATAAGTGGCTTTATTACATTCCCTTGTCAATTTCAATGGATTTTATATGCGCTAAAATAAGGTGCGTTACGAATGCATTACTTTTTTTCTATCCACGTTGATTAAGCTTATCATATCGGAAACTGTATTTCTTGTTTTGTTTAAAATGTATATCTTCATGTATCAAAAAGTAAAAAAATGATATCGTCTGATTACAACACGCCATACACAAATACAGAAGGCAGCACCAGGAGAGAGTCGACGAAACCAATCTTCTAAAAGCCATCATGAAATTTCGCGTTGGTGTGCGGGTTCGTCGTTATGGGTTGCTAGAGGACTTTTTGTCCGCTCGTGTCTGGCGGATCACCAGTCGAGAGGAGGTATCTTTAAGGTTTATTCAATTCTGAAAGATATACCTTGTTCCAAGAATCTTCTGTTAGAGTAATCATATTTTTTGATTTTGAGACTTTCGATCCTTTTCACCTGTACGCGCATAGGCCTTACGTCGCGCCTAAACACGCGTCGTGGAAGAATCACCTTTTTAACGCGTTTTTCATCACCTTGGATGTGTTACACCTTGTAAAATGGGCAATTGCCCGTGGTTGTGGCAATATTACTGGACAATCATTTCAGTTCTTTGAAAGGTAACACCAAAACAAATTTTTCGTATTTAATTCGGAATTCGAACTGTCTTCAATAGTGCCTCGCTCGCGAATTTACGCTTTATAGACTCTCTCTTAACAAAAATGATGTGAAAATTCATTCTTTATGGTAGTGAAATACTCATTGTATAAGAAGGATGAATTTGAGAGTGTATTTAGCAGTGATTTGAGGTCTTCCGAAATGAGTGAAGCACTATTCCACAAATTGCTTTAAAATGCAGTCTAAATTCATTCATTCTCTCAAAAATTTTCTCCCATCTTATTAAATTCTTTAAGAGTACTTTCTGGCTTCTGTCATCCGTGCTGTCATTTTTTTTTGCAAAGAAATAACAAGAATATAAGGATGGAATATCCAATTGTAAATAAAATTACTGCAATTGTTTTATGCAAGAACTCTAGCCCAATAAATGAAACCCAAAAATTGTACATCCTCATACCGCCACGCTTTGTGCGTTCCACTTCGGCTCCTAAAAATAAAAGGTGGTGGTGGACAGTTCAACCCCCCCCATGGGTTGACTCAGGTATGCCACTGAGTTTATTCCACTTTCAAACAAAATGGTTGACTTATTATTTTGGGCGTCATACATATTAATTTTTATCAAGTTTTATCATATTTTAACTCAGATTTGTGTGAAGTTCTCACACTTTGACACTTTGGGAAAAAACATTAATATGCCATGTATTAGTCGAATATAATGGACATATTTTGAATTACCTAATATTTTCTCTAACGATGACTGAGGCCATTTTCGAAGACAATCAATCTGATTACGGATTCGATAACAATTCCAATAAATGAAATGACGATAATAATAATAATATAATAATAATAATCATAATAATATAATAATATAATAATAATAATAATTAATATAATAATAATACTAATATAAGGTACAATTGTTGACATAATACTAATGAATGAAAAAATAATGAATAAATAGAAATAAATAGATAGAATATAAATAGAATAATAGAATAGAAATAATAATAGAAAAACAAATAAATAAATACTAAATAAAATAATAAAATAAATAAAAAAAAACAAATAAATAATGAAATGCTATAATAATATAAATATAGATAAATAAATCTAATAAATAATAACGTATTTGCTTGAGCATTTATGATAGCATGACAAAAAAAAAATATCATTTAAGATTTCATCGGACAACATAAGTAACATTTATCAAGGGAAATTTTTCGGAGTAAATGTGTATGCAGAATGGATTTTATAATTTTTTTGTACATTTGATGTTTTGATTTTTGAAGTGTAAAACCCGGAAACGCGTATTTTGCCGCGGCGTAACTGGGATGTAATGCTTCTCGCTTTCGACACATACTATTTGGGCTCTTGGATGAATTTGCATTATGGGATGATCATT
>JZLH01S0196428.1:28073-42866 GCA_001188425.1 Eucidaris tribuloides
ACGTTTATTTGATGAAAATAAAAGTACATTTTGGACCAGAATATTGGCCAAAACTCAGACACGCACTACTGATTCCTGTACACCATGATCTAACATGCCAAAGGTGCGTTCGCGGCAATCACGCACTCGCAGCTCTGAACGAAGTTAACGTCCACTGAGTCCAACAAAGTTCCATGGTATCATGTGTATAGCTCATAGATCCTACATGGTGTCAATCATGGAACATCGTTTGTCGCGGTGGTCGCTAGCTTTGTCCAGAGCCGCGAGTGCATATCTGCGAATGCACTGCTGGCATATTAGATCATCGTGTACTGGAATCAGTGGTGACCATCTGTGTTTTGGCCAATATTTTGGCCAAAATGTACTTTATTCTCATTAAATGAACAAGAATTAGAGAGACCTGTATATCACATTTTCTGCATGTATATCACATTTTCTACATGGTATGTGAGAATGTGACCAGAATGATTTTGAACATTATTTTTGTTGTCGTCGTAAAATTTCTTTTGCTGTTCTTTTGTCGTAAAGCGCCTTGAGCATTTAACTCAAGTGGATAATGGCGCTATAAAAATCCCATGTATTATTATTATTATTGTTATTATTTGAACTGATATTTGCACTGATATTTGCCAGGTCCCCAATTGTTCATGTTTGCCAAAAACACATTAGAGATACAACAGATGGGCAAATAGTCTCCCTCTGGTTTGGGTAGTGTAAGAGTCAATTTGTTTTTAGAAATAAACAGGGTACACGTACGTTGCACAGCGCTTATGTCAAAATCTATCCAATTTAAAACATAGATTTTGTGGTTTTGAAAATTTTCTGTTGTACTTGATGAAGTTCTGATTCTTCCCAGCTGTGCACCTGATGAAGGATTTTGCAAGACTCAATAGAACGAGTTTTGACGACATCAAGTCATCTCAGCACATCACCTCAGTATTTGCCACTCGAGTATGAAATTGAATCCAAATTCACATCAAAGTTCATGTGCCGTAGTGCGATGTGTACATGCAGAAAATGTGATATAAACACAACAAAAAAAGTAACTACCCCCTTTTTTCAAAATACCATAACTTTTTAAAGGAACAGTTTTGAGCAATAACATTTGGCAAGGGTGTTCCTGCACTGATTGACTAAATTTTGTGTGAAAATGTGATTGATCCGTCAAGTCATGCACGAGTGAGCACATATCAAAGGCAAAAATGTCACTTTTCAAAAGTCACAAGGGTCATTTTGAGGGATTTGTGATGCAGGATTTTGACAAATTCTGTTTTGGTTGAATGATTAAGCGCTATTTATGTTATTTATCTGTCATTTTACGCCTTTCACTTCTTTTGGCACGTTTTGCATATTTTACGCTTCAGTGAGCTCAATTTTAAAAAATCCATCGTTACCCAATTCTGAAATTGTAAAATCCATTAAGTTTCTGAAAAAAATTGAAATCGGATTTTTTTCAGCAAAATGTATCTTTACATGTTGTATGAACATAAGAGGTTGTAACCATGCCATTGTTCAGTGAGCACACTTTATAAGTAAAGCAAAAATATTCTTATTTTGGCATAAGAGATGACTCATATGACTTTGAAAAGTGGCATTTTTGCCTTTAATGCATGCTCACTCATGCATGTCTTGACGGATTAATCTTATTTTCACACAGATGTTAGTCAATGAATGTAGAAATATTTCTGCCGAATTGTTTTGCTAAAACTTATTTCGTTAAAAAGTTATGGTAGTTCGAAAAAGGGGGTAGTTACTTTTTTGTTGTGTGTACATGTAACTTGTTTGCTAAGATTTCTGTATCATTGCTTGCAAGGTGATATATGATGGAAGTATGTTATGCAATGTGTGCACAAATATTTTTTGCCGGTCTTCAAACTTACAATTTAATGCTTAAACCATACAAGCGTGTCATTTTATTTGTATCTTACTATAAACATGAGTTCGTTTACACAATTGTTTATGTTTGGAAACATGTATGTGAAGTATTAAACACATTATTTTATATATCAAACATATTATTTTATACACAATTTGAATTCATGTAATGGGTAGAAATGTCATACCTTGATATAATATCATTTGCATGTCTTGATTTCTAATGAATTTCAAATGAATGTGATGTCATTATGTTTATCTTGATTAGGCAAATAAACAATTTGATTGTGCAATACACAAAACATGTTTGTGGTTTTGTGACTGTGACTAGTGACTGTGCGATTGGGGGTCTGTAAAGTTATTGTGTGTATTATGTGGGCTTTCCTGTGAAAAGTGTTTAAAACAAGGGGCGTCAAATGGGGGGGGGAGGGGCAGTCTCACTCGAATGAAAATATTGGTGGGGAGGGGGTGGGCAACAGTGTTGTGGGTCTCGAGGCCGCAAAATTGTCCTCGGCCTCATCCTCCAGGACGGAGGTTAATCCTCGGTCTCACCCTCGGCCTCGGATGCAATCCTCGGGTCAAGGCCGGTCGAGGCTGGGTCGAGGCCAGGAGAATTTTAGGAAGTGCAAATTATCTGATAAATATTCTGTAACGGTTGGCATCTCTGTATTTCACAACTTGGATGCTTCCTTTAATGAACAATTGCAAACGATATCCTACCTTGATGATTTATCTATGTTCCAAGGGTTTTTATTACACCATGCTTAAATAAATAATCAGCTTATGTGAAGGGATACGTTTCTTTTGTTCTTACTCAATTATCACGTCTTTGCTTTGTCACAACATCTTAAAAGGGCATTTCAACATTGTTACAAAACTTTTCAGGTGGTCAGGTGAAAGTATTTTATCCATATTGAACTTTATATCAATACTGTTCCCACGCCTGTTTCTTGGGATGAAGCAATTAACCCTTTTAGGACCGTGGACGGATATACTCGTCAACAGGATTCTAGACTCATAAAACCATGGACGAATATACTCGTCAAACTGCTCGCCATCGCAAGACAAAAGAGTACAACAACATGAAATTTTAAACGTAACATTTCTGTGGCTGTATTATAATATATTCAAAAGCAAATTGCAGTAAACGAAAGAGAAAATGTCATATTTTATAGGTACATGTAACAATGTTTCAAAGTGATAACCCTTTCACTTTTCATCAAACTAGAGTGAAAACTTTGACTTTGCCTCAGGCTTTGGGATTGTTTTGAAATCAAATTGTCTGTAGATTCCCAGATAATTTGACTTCAAAACAATCCGAAAACCTGAGGCAAAGTCAAAAAATATCTAGTCGTCCTCAAAGGGTTAATAATATGGTTAATGAGTAAGTGTTTATGTATGAGTGGGTGTGTGTGTTAATGGACTATATGAGTGTACATGTATATGCAATGTATATGTCTGTGAGCATGTATGTTTTCTTATGGAGGTGTGGAAAAATAATACATGACCAAAGCAAAGAGCATCACTGGGCAAAGAAATGACAGGTATTTAGGGTCCCTCTGAAATCTGTGGCCTTTGCCACCAAATAATATCAAAATGTTTGGCCATGGCTGGCCTTTTCCTGGCTCTCCGGCCTCGGCTGGCCTTGTATTGGAATATTCGGCCTCCGTCTGGCTTCGACCCTTCCGGCCTTGGCCTTGTCCTTGTCCTCGGGTGGGTCGGCCTTGGCCTTGTCCTTGTCCTCGGGCAATCCGGCCTTGGCCTTGTCCTTGTCCTCGGGCAATCCGGCCTTGGCCTTGTCCTTGTCCTCGGGTGATCTGGCCTTGGCCTTGGCCTTGGACAAGCCGGCCTCGGACACAACACTGGTGGGCAAACATATCATTTTGCCCCCTCTGCTGCCCCCGATAATTTTAACTGCTTCAAAAATTCCTTAACATAATGCAAGAATATATTTAAAACACAGTGTATGCAGTACAACTACAATACCATGAAACTTAGCATAAATATATCACTAAATGTACACAATTTTCAAGCCTATATTGTAAATTGTGTACCCCGAGCATGCCGAAAATTTGACATTTTCCTCACTGTTGCCGCCCCCCCCCCTCCACTCCCCCACCTGCCCGCCACCATTACCAAAATCATGTTACTTTTTTTTCAGAGTCAAATTGATTAGGGAAATCGGCCAGCATGTTGTTCAGATAGGCCTTGTACTCTTCTCTCTCTCTCTTCTCTCTCTCTCTCTCTATCTTTGTTCTCTCAACTCGACTGTTTTGAGCGAGACACGGCAACTTATCGCTTTGTGATCCAATTATAGTGTGCAGCCAAAACAGTTCTAACTCATACACTTCACCTTTAAAAACATCTTAAAATAATGAATATCAATCATCGCTGGCAATGAGCTTCATTTGCATTGGTGACTAAGTAGCTCCGTATTTCATTTTCTTTTCAAGTTTAATAGGAAACTATTCCACGCCATATTAATATTACACGAGTGTAAATATAATATATTTTTTTCCCGCCAGTGTCTATTTTTTTTATTACCAGCAGTAGTATACTTTTCTAGGGGCTGGAGATGTTGCAATGACTAGAAAACCCACATTTCAACATATAATAGTAAATCAACCCTGCAAAATATTTCAAATTTTAGATCATGCTGCAATGAACGTCATTTACATTGTAATAAGTGGCTTATTATTCATCCCTATGCAAATTAAAATGAAATTATATAGCCTAACCAAGTGCGTTACGAGAAATGCAATTACTTTTGCTACCCAACGTGATAAGCTTATCAATAGTCGAAACTGTACCTTCTTTTTGTTAACAACAACATGATATAGATCTCATGTATAAGGATATGCTCTGAGTTACCAAACGCCATAGCACAAAACACAACAGCACACCGAGAGAGATCGAACAATTCTATCTAAGCCATCATGAAATTTTCGGTTTTGTGCGCCGGTTCGCTCGTTATGGGTGTTGACGGATTTCTGTCCCATCGTCGGCCGGCTCACCATCGAAGAGAGGAGGTATATTTATATAGTTTATGCAATTCTGAAAAGATATACCCTCTGTCAAGTAAATCTTCTCGTAAAAAGTATACATTATTCTTTGATTTGGCGACTTTGATACCTTTTCACTGTACGCGCATAGGTCCACGTCTGCCCGTCCGTGAAAGAACAACCCTCTTTTACGGTTTTTTGCGAACTGAGGATGTGTACATCGCTTGAAATGACCATGCCCCGGGTGTGCTCAATCACTATACAAATCATTCAAGTTCTTTGAAAGATTACACCACAACAAATTTACTGTATGTAATATCGAATTTCGAACTTCTTCATAAAGGCTCGCTTCGGCGAATACGCTTTAAACTACTCTCTTACAAAAATGAGTGAAAAACATTCCATTCTTATGGAGTGAAAACATCATGGTATATGAAGAGATTAATGAGAGTGTATTTAGAGTGATCTGAGGTCATTCCGAAAATCGATGAAAGCACATATTCACACAAATCCGCATTTAAATGCAGTCCATAATCATTCCTTCAAAAATTTTCTCCATTTTCATTCATTCTTTAAAGAGTACTTCTGGCTTCTGTCATCCTGTGTCACTTTTTTTGCAAAAGAAAAATACACAAAGAAATATAAGGATGGCATATCCAACTTGTAAATAAAATTACTGAAAATGTAATTTAATGCAAGAATCTAGCCCCATAATGAAACCCCCAAAATTATACCATCCCTATACCGCACGCTTTGTGCGTTCCACTCGGCTCCTAAAAATAAAAATTGGGTGACAGTTCACCCCCCCCCCCCATGGGTTGACTCAAGGTATGCCACTGATTTTATTCACACTTCTCAAACAAAATGGTTGACTATTATTTTGGGGTCATACATATTACATTTTATCCAAGTTTTATCATCATTTTAACCAGATTTGTGTGAAGTTCTCACACTATGCACACAGTTGGGAAAACACAATTAACCATATGCATGTATTAGTCGAATATAATGGCCAATATTTTGAATAACCTAATATTTTCTCTAAACAGATGACTACGAGGCCATTTTCGAAGACAATCAATCTGATACGGTAAGATAACAATTCAAATATGAAATGATAATAATAATAATAATAATAATAATAATAATAATAATAATAATAATAGTGAATAAATAATATAATATAATATAATGGATAATATATAGGTAACAATATGATTTTGGGGGGGGGGGGAACAAACAATTTTTTAACAAAAATACATATATGAAAGGAATAATTGAAAATGAATAAATAGAAATAATAGCAAATAGAATAAATGAGATAATAAAAGAAATAGAAATAAAAATACAATAGAACAAATAAATAAATAATAACTTAAATTAAATAATAATAATAAAAAACACAATAATAAATGATATGATTATAAATAAATAAATAGATAAATAAATCTAAATAAAATAATAACGTATGCTTGAGCATTATGATAGCATGAAAAAAAAATTTCTAGTGATTAAAGATTTCAATCGGACAAACATAGTAAACATTTATCAAGGAATTTATAAGGGTAAATGTGTTTTGCAGAATGGATTTTATAATTTGTTGTACATGTATGTTTGATTTTTGAAGTGTAAACCCGGAAACGCGTTTTGCCGCGGTAACTGGGAATGTTGTTCTCGAACTTGTACGACACATCACATATTTGGAGACCTCTGGATGAACTTATGCTTTGGGGATGAATTCCCGTATTACGAGTAAACGGACCGGGTATCCGCCGCGGGCAAACGACCAGCTTTCCGCTGACAAAAGTGTGGGGCTGCCTGACGACATTTTCCGTGTATACGGACATGACGTACCCGCGACTATAATAAAACATATGCCAAAATATTCATCATTTCTATCTTAAAGACTCATGTTGACATGCAGGCACGCAAAGGCCCTCCTCGAGAAAGGTGGCAAGTTCATTTTATCAATTTGTAAAGGTCGTGACCAATTTATTTATTTATTTTATTTATTTATTTATTTATTTATTTATTTATTTATTTATTTATTTATCTATATATCCCTTCATTCATTCATTCATTTATTCATTTATTTATTTATTTATTTATTTATTTATTTATTTATTTATTCATTTATTTATTTATTCATTTATTTATTTATTTACTTATTTATTTATTTATTTATCCATTTATTCCCGGGATTTATTCACTGTTTATTTATTTTTTCAACAATGCTTTCCCGAATGAAAGCCAGATATCCACGTGCCTTCCATGAACACAGAATAAATAAGAGAAAATAATTGGTGAACGTTTGTGCAAATTTAGTGAACCATTCAAAAGTTATGAACGTTAAAAGTTTATTTAATCCTCATGGCTGATTTGTAATAATTGGCAACTCATACCGCTTTTTGTGATTAGAATACGGCCCGATGGTTCTGTTCACAGGTTTTCTCAAATCGTTGGTACGGAACCAGAAGGGCGTTAACGCAGAACATGTTGAGAACCCATGGAGCACCTCAGAACCAGAAGGGCGCTATCATTGTACATAGTCAATAATAGCATTAAAGGTACTAGTGGCTAACATTAACCACAGTTAAAAAAAAACCTGAGCTACATGATTCCCCATGCTACCATTGTCCTTGATAAGGTCTAAAAATGACGCCCTGAAAAAAATTGTATTTCAAAATGATTCTTTAGTGTTTTAAAAAAGTGAAAATCATAAGTTGATCGGATTCACCTGCCCATTTTCTCCCATAGATTTACTGTGTGTACACCTACGCTATTTAAACTCGCCCCGAGTTTTAATTGTTTATTCATGCATAACTTGCCATTGGCAGTGTAACTTTCTAAACTTTTTTTATTCTAGGGTGTTTATTTGTCCATATGAACAGTACTGTGTAGTTCAGATATCACAGTTTGACAATTTTTTAAATTGAAGCTCCACAATGTTAGCCTATCACTTTAACACCCTTCTGGTTGTGTCTGTGTATTGCGTAACGCCCTCCTCTTTCTATTTTGCTGAGATGTTAGTTGAGAGTGTGACTTAATCCTTTCAGAAAAAAAATGTAGAAATATTCTCGCTGTTTACATACTGAAACAACAAGCGAGAACGAATGACGAGCAGGGTTGCCCGTGACTCAAAATTTTAGTTTTCCCCTACGCCGCATGCGTATTTTCCCCTACGGACACTACTTTTCCCCTACGCCCAATAGGCAAATTTTTTCCCTTACGGATCGAGCTATGTTTTCCCCTACAAAAATCCACTTTTCCCCTACGAAGATGCGCTTTCCCCTACAAAATAACCTTAGTAAATGCAAGAGATTTATTTTAATTGAGAAAGTTGACATCACCTCGATACTGCGGCATGCGCGCGTTACGGTTTTCGTAATTATACGATATGGTGACCAACTTGGACGATAGATTTACCCAAATAATGTCTACAGGCGTATATGGGAGTTCATAGAAAATCTTGGAAGATTTAAGAATATTTCTTGAAAATTGTCAAAATTCCCTACAAATCATCAAAAATCCCTACTTTCCCCTACGGAAGGTCATTTTCCCCGTAGGGATTCCCTACTCTCTACGGTTGGCTAAAATTTCCTACGGTAGGGATTTTCCCCTACGAGTGGCACCCTTGATGACGAGAAAAAAGGGGGAAATAAGTCCGAAGGGAGTTCTTGGCACTCTCATCACAAACAGTAGTAGAGTTGCCAATTTAAGTGTCCTCCAAACACCAAGTGTGGTGCTTTTTTATTTTTTTTTAGATCGTTTGGTAATGAAGAATTCAAAGTGCACGCCAAACGGTTTTTTCAGACGATTTTCAGTGGAATAGATGCGAAAAGGGTCTAAAAGTAGCGGTTCCAAGGGTGCCACTCGTAGCGGAAACCCCCTACCGTAGGGGATTTTAGCCTACTGTAAGTATACTTGTAGGGGATACCTACGGGGAAAATGACCTTCCGTAGGGGAAACGTGGGAGGTTTTGATGATTTGTAGGGGATGTAGGGGGTTTTGACAATTTTCAGAAATATTCTTAAATTTTCAAAGGAAATCCGATTATATTCGCCCATTTTGTCCATCTCCGGCGAAGAAATTGTGATCAATATTTTGCATTTTCTAAGATTATATTTTACGGAAAAATACCTTCGTCGGGGAAAAGTCGATTTTTGTAAGAGAAAACATAGCTAGGTTCGTAGGGGGAAAATATGGTTAATTAGGCGTAGGGGGAAAGTGGTGTCCGTAGGAGAAAAATCAAAATTTTGAGTGGCAACCCTGAGCGGTTCCCATGTACGTCCAGTGAAAAATCTGGCTGCACGTAAACCGCGGCGCTCAAATTTTCGGCTGCGGCAGAGGTTTCAAAGGTGTTATAAATAGTTTATTACAACATTATTTTCGAACCACTTCTGGACTATTCTGCCCATAAAATGCATCAAATGCAAATCTGGCATTTTTTCACTGAATTTGGTGTGTCAAATTTGGCCTTTTGAGAATCGGAAAACCTGGCAACCCTATAGAATGGTTCGGCCAAATTTGCTCAAACTTTCACTCTTTTCTTTCTCGTAGTGTCTGAATTTTGCCTGGGTTTCATCCCTCTTGATGTTAAAATAAACAGAATTGGTCTGTAGCTTGTGCGAAGGGGAAGATGTGTGTAGAAAAGGGAATATTCATTTTATGTTTATTGATACTTGTGTTTAGAATTTGTATACGGTCTTTATACCATCGTGCAACTTTTATTGTATTTTTCACTGTCTCTTTAAAAGTTTAGTTGTTTCATATCATAGGAATGTCTTGTTTTGGCCATGCAGGTTACAGGCAATGTTCGTGATTGCTTTCGCAACTCGCCTGGAATTTCTCTTGCATGCCAAGGTAGGGCAGAGTTGCTGTAAAATGATGCATAATTCAAGTATCATTCTTTGCTGTCAAAGTGCAGTCTTTCACAGGTTAATGTCAAATAAATCATTTCGATGCTCTGTGTAATCCAACCGAGATTAATGCTGCTTTATTGTGGTCATTATGTTAAGCCAACACTGAGAGCTGGGGTGTAAACTTTAGCATCCGTATATTTTGCCCAATATATCAGATGGTGTTTAATTTCATTACTCTGGGTGCCGTTTTATTTAGGTGTCACATGAATTACTTTAAACACGGAAAGTTTCAACACTCTGGTGTTATTTAAACATCAAACGAATTAGGCTTACTCAAAGGGAGAAGGAGCCGGCAACTAACAGACATAAGTTAAGAAAATATTTGAGTTCCTGCCAACCAATCAGATCGCACGTGCACAGGTCTGGAGCTGACCATGCGTGACCAATGCATGCCACGCGACGTGTGTTAGTCACGCCATGGCAATGTACGCACTGTTTGAACTGATAAGCTCCTCCCCCTATAGCTGTTTCTACAAGATTTATCCCCACATAAAACTTGCGAAGACGTAAAATAAACACAAATTAACGTATTTATAGGGCCTTGCTGAGGGTGAGTATCACACAGCACCCCTTATTTTGGCTGTCTTTATCACCATGTACCATAATTCTTACAATACTCACAATGTCATTTATTTTTCTTAACTTATGCCTGTCAGTTGCTGGCTCCCTCTCCCTTTAAACGTCAAAAGTATAACTGTTCTTTATCGATTTTTTATTTTATTTTTTTTTTTTGGAGGGGGGGGGTATTACATGTATGGAAAGTCTCTTCTATTATATGACACCAAATAGCCCGGAAGTGTTTCATGCTTGAGTGGGCACTGTCCACTTTTGAATTTGAAGAACATGAAAATTAGATTCAGGAATTGGCTATCCACTTTGGGTTTAATGAAAAAGTGATCCAGTTTATAAATTGCCGATTGTCTAAAGAGTTTATGATAAATAACGATGAATATGGGTTTGTGTAGTGAATACCATGGCTAATAAATTCAAAAGTTCATGCATGAGTGATCATAATTTGGCGGTGGAAGTTTTAAAACCATTACCCGCTGTTGATCTGTAGCAATTGATAATGAATTACTGGGTTTATGATTTGTGCTAGGTACGGTATGGTTTATGTCACGACTATTCAGGAACAAAAATTTGATAATTCAGAATCAGACACTGATCCAATCAGTCAATCAATCAATCAATCAATCAATCAATCAATCAATCAATCAATCAATCAATCAAACATTGATTCAAACAATGAATCAATTAACCATAGGCATATCCATATTTCAATGGCTGGGGGAGTTGTTTTAAAGCAGCCAATTCATGAAATATTTCCATGGCCAAATCCTGTCTATTCACGGCCAAACCACGGAGCAAATAGCCAAAGTGTGTGTGTGTGTGTGTGTGTGTGTGTGTGTGTGTGTGTGTGTGTGTGTGTGTGTGTGTGTGTGTGTGTGTGTGTGTGTGTGTGTGTGTGTGTGTGTGTGTGTGTGTGTGAGTGAGTGTCTGTCTGTCTGTCTGTGTGGGAGGGAAGGGGGGGGGGAGGAATTTCATGGCATTTTTTTAACAGCCAACTCATGTGTCCATTCACGGCCAAACCGTGGAGCAAAAAGCCAAAAAGTTGGGATGAAGGGTGGAGTCCGACCGTGAAGTCCGACAGGAAAAATTTCCCATGGCCAAACATTTTCATAATTTTGCCATTCTTATTACCCTGAAACATTTATTCTGTCTGTAACCCCCTCTGCAAAATCGGGGTGTTCGGACACCCCAAATCAATATGTGTATGCAATCAACCAACTAACAAACCAACCAACCCATCAATCAATCAGTCAATCAATCATGCAATCAATAAATCAATCCATCCATCAACCTATCAATCAATCACTCACTCATCCAATCATTCAACAGTAATCAACCAGTTAGGAGATACCATACAACACAAGATATTCAATATATATATATATATATATTTTTCGTTTGCATTCCTGTTTTATTTTACACTACATGTAGTGTACATCTGTTTTAGAGATCTTAAAGGCAAGGTTCACCCTGACATCAAGTTGGTTTTAACAAAAGGAGAACAATGAAAGAAACATGTTAATGAAAGTTTGGCGAAAATCCACCAAAGAATAAGAGAGTTATGAGGTTTCAAAGTTTTAAATTTGTGACGTCACATGCGAGCAGCTCCCCACATGTCATGTAATATAAATTCCATAAATTGTCATTTTGTAATGGTTCATGATAATTGAATGGGTTTTCTTTCATAGGAGCATGTATGAAATAATGTTTCTGATAATATATTGAATGCACAGGTAAATTCATTTTCAAATTTCTGAGAAAACGGCACTTTTATGGAATTTATATCACATGACATATGGGGAGCTGCTCGCATATGACGTCATGTTGTATAATTATTATCAAATGTGTTATTGTACATCATATATATTGTATTTTATGTCATGCATGTAAACGAAATGAATTTCCTTATGGACAATAAAAATATGAATATGAATATGAATATGAATATGAATATGAATGAATATGAATAAATTTAAAAGTTTAACATTCCATAACTCTGTTATTCTATGGTGGATTTTTGCCAAACTTTCAGTAATATATTTCTCTCACTGTTCTGCTTTTATTAAAACCAATTTAATGCCAGGGTGAACCTTGCCTTTAAGGGAAGAATTCAAAATGTACACAGGTTAGTACAATAAGCCATTTTGACCCTGTGGCTATAGCCACAGTCATTGACCTTTTGACCTTTGACCTTGATCCATTTGATAAAACCTGAGCCTTCAAGAGATGAACCTTTGGTATGAATCTAGTGATTGTACCTATATAGAAAGTTAATGTGTGTACAACATGATGGTTGACAACACCGAAGATGCTTGCATCAATGCTTTAAATAGTGATGTCTAATGTCTATGTCAGTCAAGATTCATTCATGATTCATTCATATAAAAAACACACACATAAAATTTGCTTTTTGACATAAAGATAACAACAGCCCAAGTGGGAACAAATCATATGGTATAACTTCCAACATAACAAACACTACACAATTTTCAGAACACATTTCACGGTAAATGACAATTTATTGCACGAATGTACGGAAAGATTAACCCCTTGGGGACGACGGGCTTGTACAGAAGCCCAGTACATTGCACACTCAGAGACGACGTGCTTCTACAGAAGCCCAGAATATATGACAAAAATTTCGCTTACACACTGGATAAATTGAAAAGTTTTATTGCTTAATGCATCTTTCCCAAATATTACACATTTGTAAATAGCATTAAGTAAGAAAATATATATTGTGAGAAGAATTTTATTTCAAAAACTGGGTTTATATTCCCTTCAAAATCAATCATGTGCAAGTCGCGTCGTCTCTCAATGAATAACAGTGCCGTACAGCATCGAGCCCAAGGGGTTAATAAGAGGGGAAAAACAAGGACTTCAGCTAAAGAGGCAGTAAGACACATTAAAGGTAAATGACATGATTGGGTAGTCCTCAACTTGGGTTGAAACTACTCTAGAATCAAGTAAACTAAGCAAGGATTCTCCTGTGAAAATCTTGTAGTCAAACGTTGACTCATTCTAAAATAAACAATGTCATTATCACTGGTAGCAGGGAAACCTGCTGTGTGGCTCTCTATGGAGCTTATTTTTATCGTCCCCGGATAAAATTAAAATACTCCTATGTTTATGCTTGATTCTCCTTAAGTAAACAAATTACAGACAAATCCTCCCAGGTGGGTGATCCACTCCTGCTAGTGTATATTTGGTATATATTTCAACTCATTTGGTTCTTGAGGCATTTTCAAGTGTTCCCAATCATGTCACTTACCCTTAAAGCCAGGGCGTCTCTTTTGCGTCTGGTATATACATGAAGAAGAGAAAATAACTCAGTTTTAATGGAATTACAGTGCCATTAGATTTGATTTTTATTCGTCTGCTAGAGACAAAAATACCTAGAATGGAACAAACACTGAATTAGTTTCTTGAGCATTTTAAACCCTAACTAGGTCGGGGGTTAGGCCTGGAAAGCCCCCCCCCCTTCGACATTTCGCGCAATACGTTCCCAACGCGAAAAGCTCTCGCCACGATGTTTCGTGATTTTTTTTCTCCAAGTCTCCCGCATCTTTTAAGACCAAATTTGCAATGCCCGGGTATGTGGTTCCGAAGATACGCATAATTTTGTACAAGCATGTCGCACCCAAAATTGCTCAAAAACATGATTTTGTGTACAATTTCAATACAAATTGTGTTTTCAGCCAAATATCATAAATATATTAATACTTTTGCTTTTATTGATTCATATTACTTAATTTTATGCTGTTTATGATCACATAAGTGTCACTGACAAATTTCATTGAAAAAGCAAAGAAATACATAACAAATTGCATAAACAATAAAATACAGAAGAAATTCATCTGATATCGCACTTTTTTTGAAGTACATTTGCTAAGAACACCACAAAGGGTTTCTACACCAAAAATTAGCACATTTGGAGATTCACTTAGTGAGTTAGAGCAAAAAGTATGATTTCACATGTAAATTAGCATAATTAAAAACAATTTTCATGAAAAATATAGCTATAAATTTTGTAGATCAGTTCGTGGGCGCTGTGCATGTCAATTTTTGTCAGCCGAGATCTCAAGGGGGGGGGGGGCCTGCGAAGCACCTAGTTAGGGTTAAAATTCTTTTGATCTTCAGATTTCACAGAAATTTCCTTCTCTAATAGTTTCAGGACATGAGTAATGTTTTGTTGTGCTGTGGGAGGGATGCAAATGAGATTCCCTGCCTTTAAAGGTAAGGTTCACCCTGACATCAAGTTGGTTTTAATAAAAGCAAAACAATGAGAGAAACATATTAATGAAAGTTTGGCGAAAATCCACCATAGAATTACAGAGTTATGAGGTTTCAAAGTTTTGAATTTGCCATGTGAATTAAATTCCATAAAAGTGCCGTTTTCTCAGAAATTTGAAAATGATTTTAAA
>JZLH01S0196428.1:64385-80409 GCA_001188425.1 Eucidaris tribuloides
AGATGTCAACAATTTCATCTTGATCTAATAAAAATATTTAATACATTGTCGAAGCTCCAAGAGTTAAAGTGTTTGATTCGTAGAATTCAACGTCATATTATGCAAGTTTTATGCGAAATTCCAAGGGTTAACTTGCAAAAGCTAAACTCAGCGTTACGCTATGGGACAATTGAAAAAATATCCTAGTAAATCATTGGAGAAGAGCACCATCTAGATACTTTAATTCATGTATGGAAAGGAAACTTTATCATCTTGTTTAATTTCGTGCACAGAAAGTTGGCATAATCAATTAATTCATGCAAATTAGGCTGCTGTTCCAAGCATGAGATGTCCCATACGTAAACAAATTTAGGATGATTTTTAAGTTTTTTCATAGAATTGAGACTTATTTCCAATGAAACTTGGGATGTTCTAATTTAAACATTTTGGAAGTAAAATGCTCATATTAAGCTTGAAAATTTAATTAGACCTTTATTTATAAGACAATTAAAAAATGATTACGTAATTGGCCGACGATTGTGATTACGGTATGGCGACATTTTAACACAAAGTGAATGCGAGAAACTTAAAACGTTCATAATTGAGCTCTATCTCAAATTTTATTAGATAGTAGTTTGTTTGCCTGGCGTCATGAAGAAACAATAGCGGACCATCAATTCTACCTCAAATTTTGCTCTCTGCAACACTGCTCCTTCTAATTTGAGCAAATCAAACCATACACGAAATGTACATGTGGGACTACACAGCAGGGAACGAATAAGCTGTTATGTCAAATTTTTGTCCCCTCTTTGCACAAAATTTGTGTAAGGCAAAATTGAATTTTTGTCATTTAATTCATAAACCATAAAAAATTTGCCCAAAGAACCTTAAATATTTATATCTCCACACTAAATCAATGGGGACAAAAAATGCTCCCATAACGTAAACTGCTCCCATACGTTAACATGGTCTTTTCCGACATTAGAGTAGTGCCCGTATGAAAAGCCTACTTTTCTTTATGAAATGAAACTTTGCCCAGAATAAATCTTGAATATTGCACTTTCTTACCACATTGAATTTCAAGTTGTTGACTTGCAAATACTCTTCAGAGAGTTTCAACTCAAAAATTTTGTTGAAAAACATCATTTTTTGTGGTCCCAGTACGTTATAAGCGCGACACCATTTTCTTATGTAAAGATATTATTACCAGGTCAAATGTCACCTATCCTTCATATGATTATTCTTTCCCCCCAGATACCATGCATATAACATGATAAAACCTAAAAGTAATTCAAACAACTTCACATTATATTTTAGATGGTTAAAGTCTCTGAATGTCCCATACGTAACGCGCGCGTTATCTTGGACTTGCCCATGAAATTAAAAAGTTCAGACTTCAATAAGCAAGTTTGTATTAACATTTCATGCATGTGCAGAAGTATGGTCATTTGGATGAAACACAATAAATTAGGGGGACCACCTTTTGTTCAAGAACAATGGTGGAACCCCCCCCCCCTTATACAATGTGCTTAATCCGGCTTGCTGTGCCAGAGGTCAATGTCTTCTTCTCAACTTCTTAATGGCTGCACAAAATTAAAAAGTGACACTAAATGGAGTATTGGAGTTGGTGGGAAAGGTACCACAATCTCTTTGAATTCCTCAGCCGTCAAAGTAGGAGGCAAACATTGGACAACCACCTTGATCCAGTAACACAATGGTGGAGGATTTCGGGGATTACTACTAGTATCACGAGAGGTTGTATTTCCGGACGGGTTGAGTACCCGGACACCGCGGGCTAGAACGGCGCAATACGCATCGGCGAACCATCGCGCGAAGTTGCAAACAGACATCCAGGACGCAGCTGTTATTTTTCTTCGCATAAATCCCGATTTTTCATGGATATTCTAATGTTGATTTGAAAATTACGTTTTTGGCAACATATCCTGAAAAAAATGCACAAAATTAAGTGTCCGGTTACTCAAGTCCCCACCCTACAAGGTATACATGCATCCATAATTTAGGGCATTATGACTCTGTCACTGGTTACGAGCGAGGTTTTGGAAAGAGTTCCTCGTCCTATAACCCCCCCCCCCATGAAATCGCTAAAATCAATATGTTACCCAGTATTTTTTCTACCTCAAATCCTAACCCCATAACCGATAATAATCTAATCGGTAATAATAACAAAAATTAAATCAAATATCAAAAAAGGGAGGTGGGTGCCAACGCAGGAAACGGGCGGGGACAATCAAAAACTAATTTTACGGGGCGTAATAGGCATCCTATTTTTTGCCAGTTGCCACTTAGGACATTTCCAGTTGTAAGAGTTGTGCAAGCATTTTTTTTTTCTACCTCTGATTCGACTGGTAATGCAAAATTTGTAGAATGTGTGTCTTCTCGCTGTGACTTCCTGAACGTGGACGTCCTCGCTTGTCGAAAAACTTTCGCCAACGCCGCTTTCGCCTTGTTTGATGCAATGACACTGAGGAATTTTTCTTCAAACTTTTTCCTTTCACCGAGGTATCGTATCATATTTTTTACGTCGACAGCACAAGAGATGCAAATTTCACAAGATATGGACGAATACGGTGTTGAGCAGACGTCGATGCACAGAATGGTGCGGAGGTTACACGCCAGGTTTTCTTCGCCCGTAGAACAGGCGGCGTCTGCCGACAGAAACAGCCTCTCCGTGGATTCGGTCAAATTTTCCCCACACGTCAGACAGATACCGGTACGAGTACGAAATTGGTCTCCTGTATGTTGCACTGTCTGTGCTAAGTTATCGTTTGGAAGACTAGACATCCTGAAAATTTACTACAAACTGCGAAACGCGAGATAGAACTGTGAAAGATGGAAATTCTGTGAGATTTAACGTTACAGTCTTTCAGTTTCATTCAATGCGCTGCCATTATAAAAGAAAAGGGAAACAATAAGATACTACGGCAAGTGATTTAGACATAAACGTAGTAAATATTGTACCGTTAGCTATCTGTCACGTCTTCGATCAAGGCCTACAATAGGCCGTTTGATATTGGAGGTTCAATAATTTTTAAAACGTCAAACTCTGATATCTGAGCTGATATCTGAGCTACATGACAGGGGCGTCACTAGATGGGGGGGGGGTGAGGGGTGGGACCCCCCCCCCCCGCATCCAGTCGGCAAAATGAAGGAAATGGGATGGGGGAAAATGAAGGAGAGGAAAGAAGAAAAAGGGGAAGGAAGGAAGAGAGAGAGAGGGAGAAAGAAAGAAAGAAAGAAAGAAAGAAAGAAAGAAAGAAAGAACTCTGAAAGAATGAAGGGACAGAGTACTTTGCTTATGATATGCATTTTATCTTATAGGTGAAAATGTCAAATTTTCTCACCCTGGGAGGGGAATCCCATCCCAGACCCTCCCCAATATATCACAAAACAACATTCGCAACAATCTTTGCACACACAAAAAATGCCAATTATGCATTCCTTCATAAAAAAAAAATGGGGCTGAAAACAGACATTTTCAAGGCAAAAATGTCAAATTTTCTCACCGGGGGGGGGGTGGGACCCCTAATTCCTGACCATCCCCCAATTTATCACCAATCAACAATTGCCACACCTTTTGCACAGCTAAACAATGTCAATTATGCATCCCTTCATCAAAATGGGGCAGAAAACATACATTTTGAATTGGAATTATGTCAACATTTCTCACCCTGGGAGGGGGTTCCCCAATTCATCATCAATCAACAATCGCCACAACCTCTTTACAACAATAGGCCTACATGTCAGTCACTCATTCCTTCATCAAAAATGAACACGCATTTTCAAGCAAAATTGTCAAAATTTCTCACCCTATAGAGGGGAACCCATATACCAGACCCTCCCCAATTCATCACCAATCACCACACCTTTTTCCACACCAGCAAAATAAGATGTGTTATTGAGAGATCAAAATATTAATTTTGAAAACATAAAATGTACTTAGATTTATATAGATAGAAGACGATCGAAAACACTCAGTAGGGTGGAATCGCCCCCCCCCCCCATGTAGGATTGGCGAATTTTCCATCACCGTTCCCTTGCGTTGCAATATTAACAACTGACATTGTCCCACAATTTCGGATTTCTGTTTATTACTACTTACTACTTTGCCAGTATGATGAATTGTTTAGACTTTTGATAACGAAGTGTTCTGTCGTTTTCAACTACTCTCTTCTGTACTAGAGTGACATACTGTCATTACAGTACACCATGCGCGTGTGAAAAAACGTGTAAAAATGGTTGTTTTTTAATACGGTCCGGCAATGTACGCGCGTACAGCGAAAAGGGTATCAAAATCGCCAAAATCAGGGGAAAGGGTATACATTTAACAGAAGGTTTACTTTAAAAGGGTATCTTTTCAGACTTGAATACTTGTTTAGGGTATTAAGCAGAAGGTTCACTTTAAAAGGGTATTTTTTCAGACTCGAATACAGTTGTTTATGGTATTCTGAGATCGACAAATAATAACTTGTTTAGGGTCCATTTTGAAAGTCCGTATCACGTACATGCAGTACACCATCAGGGGCGGCGGAACGTATTTTCGTTTGAGGGGGGGGGGGGTCGAAGCCAAAAAGGGCACTTATATGTCAAAAAGGGCATTGGGGCATGCAGATATTTTCACAATCAGATTAGGTTTTCTGCTTGAGGTAGCTTTTTTGTGGTAATGTAACTGGAGCAAAACCTTTTTGAAATGGGTTCTGATTATTAAAACACGAAACAAATACACGGTTTGGGAAAATTTTGAAACTTTAAGTAAAACTCGCTCTGTGGTCTATTCTGGCGCTAATTACAGCTCTGATTTTTCTGAGTTTTATTAAGATAAACAACATCTGTCTTGATCAATGAACTTGAAGCAGCTGTTTTTTTCGCGATACATGTATACTTGAGCAAAACCTTTTTGAAGAGGATTTATGATTAGTAAAACCTGAAATATATACACCTACTCCGCGAGCGAGCGAGCGGTTCGGGAAAATTTGGAAATTATACTTGTAAAACTCGCTTTGTGGTCTATTCTGAATTCTGTTACTTTGAATCTGATTTTGAATCTGAATCTGAATCTTCTAGCGCTATAATGTTTTACAAAGATGAAGAACATCTATATCTAGATGAAATGGGCCCATAAGTATCAATGAGCAAACATTTTTTGGAGGGCAGAGATGACAAAACACGTAGTTAAGTTTTGAATAATAATATAGCAATGGACATTTTCTTTGAAAATATTTCAAATGATCTTCATTTTAAAATGTTTTGACACGTACTATAGTTTGTTTGGAGCAAGCATTGGTTTTGGAAAAAAAGTAAAATCCTTAAACGTAAAAATTTCGTTTTAGTTTTTACCTAATGTCCATAATAGATCTGGATTTAGACAAACATTATAAAATAAATATAAAGCAAAAGTGTGTGTGTTTTTTTTATTTAGTTTGACTCTGAGCATAATACTACGTCCGATTTGGAGTAATAACTGCTATACCAAGTACTTCATCTGCGCAATATAGTGAATCCAAATATACTTCAAAAATTACAGAGTCATGGTGCACATTTTACGCAAAGTTCTGTTAAAGAAAACTTTAGGGGCATTCTTCTCCTTGAGAAGTGATTTTCTTTGTTAAAGAAGATAGGAAAGTTCCCTCACGAAAGACACCTTTTTTATTGATTGAAGAGCACCTAAATATGGCCATGTTTTCCCGGGAAAAGATGGAGAGGGCATTAAGGTGAAATGCCCCTTTTACTTTCGGCACATAATGTGCCTCTTCGTTGAAAGTATTTTCTTTATATAGTCTACGATGTGCATCAGGGGCAAAAATACATAGAATAAACAATGACAAAAATAAAAGAAAATCACCTTCAGTGAAAAATGATGTGCAGGTTCCACTTCACTCAGTATGGGCACAAACCAAAAGAAGACACATTTAACTTAGAACAATGACATTATTTGCATTAGAGAAAGGAGGGGTGCAGTGGGGCAAACAGTTTACAGGAGGGCCGAATTTTGCTACCCCATGAGGGCATTAACATGAGATGCAATGCCTTTTTGGGCACAAAATGTTCGTTGAATATAATTTACCCAATTACATGTATGTCTTCTCTGTACTGTATACATGTACGCGCCCCGTCAGGAGCAAAAAAGAAAGAAAATGAATAAAACAAAAAGACCACAGAACATAATAATAAAAGAGAATCACCCTCAGGGACGAAATGCGTAAAGTGTCATTTCACACAAAGGGCACATTTCATTTTGAAAAAGGGGCCGTTTTTTTCCTATCGGTTTTTTTTTGGGGGTGGGGGTGCCCCCTTACCCCCTCCCCCGGTTTCGCCGCCCCTGGTGTACACCTCGTAATGATATATAGTGGCCCCCGGGGTTCGTAGATGATTCGAGTCCAATAGTTGACATTAAAATTTTGTTGTTGGGCAAGTTGTTTTTTTTTTTTTTAAATTATTTTCCCCCAAAGTTATCCCTTTTCTACCCCCTCCCCACCCAACAACCTTGAAAATGTTACTGTTATTACATGGTAGACATTATGCTCGTGGATTGTCTTTCAAAATAGACCCTAAACAAGCGATTATTCTTCGATCTTAGAACACCCTAAACAATTAGTATTCAAATCTGAAAAGATACCCTATTCAAGCAAGCGTCATTTTAAAAGTATACCCTTCTCCCCTGATTTTTTGCGATTTTGATACCCTTTTCACTGTAAACGCGTACATCGCCCAGCGGTGAACCCCCCCCCCCCCCTTTTTGTACAAATTTTTGTACACAAGCAATAATGGTGTCCACTTGTAATGACAGTCCGCCCCCCCCCCCCCGGCTCAGTTGCATGGTTTTTTTTTTGGGGGGGGGTGTTTTTGGTTTTTGTTTTGTTGTTGTTGTTGTTGTTTTTTTGCCATTATTCACCTTTTTTTTGATTGATCAGTTGCCTCAAAAACGGCCGAAATCCGCGAAAAATCACATTTCCGCAAGCACTTCTGGATAGCGTAAATTAATTAGATACTCTGCGGCCTCAAGCTGTTGGGGGCGGTATACCACTTTCGGAGTTGGACGCCGCCGAAAAATATACCGCAAGAGCTTACTGTGTGGAACTTTCCTTTTTGCGTTTTGCTTTTGCTCGACATTGACTTGATACGTGACATTTGACTTTGAAAACCGAACTTGGTCTAGCATTTCCCTTTTGAAACATGAGTAAAAATTCCATAAGGCTAGATGTAAGATTGTGCCTGTGCAGCTTGTCACCGAATCGCATCTAGTTCTGTGGTTAGAGTGGAAATCTTCATAATCTCAAGATCCTTAGTTCGAATCTTGCTGGAGGCAATATTTTCTGAACATTTTTTATCATCTTTTTAAATTAGATTGGAGATGAGGTTTATTCCGTCAAACAAAAGTCTGCTAGCTGAACTGCAGACGTCATAATGAATATGCATGACGGCTATATGATTGATGCCTAGTGTGTATTATATCAAAACTAAGTAGACACTTAGAAAAAAGGATTATTACACACAAATTTCATGATCTGGAGATTATTTTTGATATGAATATTTTACCTTTGATCTAAGCTATCTGATGAGACTGTTGGTATTGAAAGTATATCACGCATGAGTGAGCACAACCCACTTTTGTCCAATCGGCCAAAATGCATTTGCGTACAGAATGGTGTTCCTATAATAAAGCAATGATTCAGATATACACCCTCCTAAAAATAAGAAAATGACATTTTTTTGTCAATTCACAGTTCATCTTGCAAACATGACATTTTCTTCTTTTTTAGTGAGGTGTATCTGAATCATTGCTTCATTTTTCTCTTTCTTGTCACGGAATATCAGCTCTTCTCTGAGCATGCCGAGAATTCAATACTAGTGCACATCAGTTGAAATCTTCTGCAGCATCAGTCTGCAAGGCATTAAACATTGACTATAAGAACACAATTTTGTGCGCAAATGCACTTGGTCGATTGGACAAAAGTGGGCTGTGCTCACTCATGCGTGAAATACTTTCAATACAACAGTGTCAACAGATAGCTCAGGTCCAAGGCAAAATATTCATATAAAAAATAATCTCAAAATCATTATTTTTTTTAAATAATGTTTTTCTAAGTGTCTACTTGTTTTTGTTACACACTGTGTAGTGTTTACCCCTCCAACTTCATTGGTGGAGGTAATCTTTTTCCCCCTAAACTGTAGACCTATCATTCTGTAAAATACCCTTCCTACTCAAAAGTATTGCAACATACACTATAACGCATGCATTTTGAGTTGAAGGGGTCTTTCTATTATGATGTCCTAATCAAGTTTATTATTAGAAAATAAGTAAATATATTTATCGTCAAACGGTTTTAATGGTTTGGAAAGACTTCCTACTAACAAAAAATGCCAATATGTTCATTTGATGCTGTCTCAGAAAGAAGACACCACGTCGCGAAGAAGAAAACACCTCTTTATCTTCATAAGACAGAGTTATAGCAGAATAAGGCTACTAATTCAAGATGATGGTCTTTTCTCCACGTTATTGTATCCAATGCAATGAAAAGTCGCATGACAGTAAATTTTAGGATGTTTACAATAGTAAACCGCCTTTAGAATTCAGAAAGAATAGGAAATTATTACTTGAAGACGTCTTGTCTAAAATATGGGGCGTATCCACCTATATCATTGTCTTATGAAGATAGGAGGCGCTTTCTTCTTCGCGGCGTGGTGTCTTCTTTCTGAGACAGCTTCAAAGGAACATACTGGCATTTTTTGTTATTAGGATGTCTTTCCAAACCATCAAAATCGTTTGACGGCAAATATGACATAGAATTACGGTGCTAATGTGAATTAACACCCCACCCCTATACAGTGCGTCTCAAAAAAAAAACTTTACACTTTTGAAATGGCCTCCAAATTAAAAATTATTTCGATTTTTTTTTAAATGTTTCCATACACGGAAAGCTGCAAGTCTCTTCTTTTATATGACACCAAAAAGTTTGAAATTGGTTTATGCTTGAGTGAGTACTGCCCATTTTTGTAAAGGACGTGAAAATTAGGTTGCGCAGGAATCGGCTATCAATTGTAATACGGATAAAAGCTCTCTGATTATGTGTGGGGTTAGGTGGGGATAGGAATATGTAAATTAAAGATCTTAGTGACTGAAAACATGAAAGACCACCGTATTGGGGTGGGTAGTACGCAGTAATGGGGTAGTGGAACGTGGGGCTGTGGGGGTAGTGGGATGTGAAGGTGGTGGGGTGGTGAGGTGGTGGGGTGTGGATGTGGGGTGAAGGGATGGTGGTGGAGGTGGTGGTGTGTTAGAATTACCTAAACCAACCACCCCCACTATCCCCTCCACTCCCACCACCCCGTACCCACCCAACACCCCACTACCCTCATACCCACCCCACAACCCCCACATCCTATCACCCCCAAATCCAACCACCCCGTCACCCCCATTACCCCATACCGTATTTACATATCCCAATCCCCAACTAGCATCACACATAATCAAAGGGTGCTTTTATCTCTTGTTACAATGGATAGCCAATTCCTGCTCAACCCAATTTTTATGTCCTTTACAAAAGCAGGCAGTGCTCACTCAAGCGTCAAGTGTCATATGAAAGGAGAGACTTTTAGCTTTCCATATATATAAATTTTTTCCAAAAATTCAAAATAATTTTTTATTTAGGGGCCATTTTAAAGGCAGTGGATCTCATTTGCAAACATCCCCACAGACCAGGAAAATGTAACCCATGCCCTTAGGCTATTGATGAAGGGCATGTCTGTGAAATCTGGGGGTCAGTGATTGCCTAGAATTTGAAAAATGTAAAAGAAAATAATAGCCGTTTAGTGTATGTTCTATGGTAGGAATTTTTTCCTCGCAAGAAAAAAATTCAAATCTGAGTCCAACGGTCACTATAATTCCATTAAAACTGAGTTTCTAGCTCCTTTATTTTGTTAAAGGTTCCCAGATGGCATTTTCTTCTAAATGCCATTGTATTTACACAATGTTAATTTTTAGGCATGCAAAAGAGATCCCCTGCCTTTAAAAGTGTAACGTTTTTTTTTGACGACGCACTGTAGAGAGGCGAAAAATGTTAAATCTTATGTTCCAGCCCCTCTGTCGTGGGTGGGCCTGCATTTTATAATATCTCCGCCTTTGAGAAGAAAAGAGAAATTATATTCATTGATTTCTTTTCAAATAATTTGTTAGTTTCTAATAATAAACTTCATTAGGACATCATAATAGAAAGACCCCTTCAACTCAAAATACATGCGTTATATTGTATGTTGCAATACTTTGAGTATGGAGGGTATGTATCATGTACCTGTATGTGGATTTTCAAAAGTCCTAACCGTCCCACACGCTCCCCTCGCTCGGTCACTTCACTCCGGGCTTCACTCCCTCGCATGTTCCTTTACTGCTTCAAGACCCCGGTAGCCCCACCAAATCAAAGATTTTGCTCTGGACCCCCCCCCCCCAGGGCGTAGGCTGGGGGTGCATTGGGTGCACGTGCCCCCCCCCCCGCAGAGCCATAAAGGAGTTCCACCCTAATAGCAAAAAAAGAAATTTTCACCACCTTTTTTTGCTTTCAACGCCTGATTTTCTCAATTTTAGTTCCACCTCCCCAAGATGTGCACCTCCCCATGCCCAAACCAGCCTACGCCCTTGCCCCCTCCCCCCCCCCACATGCACACCATGTACTCAGACATCGAGAACATGTAAGTGCGCATGCATTTTTATTATACGTAATTATGTCTTTGTTAGCTTTCCATAGTTAAGGTGGAGTTCACTGCTAATGGAAGCGCACTTGAATAGTTTCTGAACGATTGACTACCTTGCAGGATTTCTCTCTTCCACAATTCTATTTAGCGTTGTCATTTGTAACGAGGATTTTCAATATGTCTTATCTAGCAAGTGATAACTTGCCACACACTCTGCAACATACAGAAGACCAGTTTCCTACTCGCATCTGTCTGACGTGCGGGAGAAATTTGACCGAATCCACGGACAGGCTGTTTCTGTCGGCGAACGCCGCCTGCTCCACGGGCGAAGAAAACCTGGCGTGTAACCTCCGCACCATTCTGTGCATCGACGTCTGCTCAGCACCGTATTCATCCGTATCCCGTGAAATTTGCATCACTTGTGCCGTCGACGTGAAAAATATGATACGATACCTCGGAGAAAGGAAACAGTTCGAAGAAAAGTTCCAAAGTGTCATTGCATCAAACAGGTTAAAAGTGGCAAAAGTTTTTCGACAAGCCAGAATTCAGAAGTCACCTCGAGAAGTCACACATTCTGCAAATCTTGCATTACCAGTCGAGTTTGAGGTAGTCTACAAAGTTAGATTACATCACGGGCAGCGTCAGGGTAAAATCTTGGGGGGGGGGGGCCACATCCATCAAGAAAGTATTTTGGTGGCCAACTTTGTTTTCCACGACCAAATTCGTGGTCAAATAAGCAGCCAAAATGTCTCTCAGACTCGGGGGAGAGGGGGAGGGGGAGGGGGGAGGATAAGGAGGCTTGGCGGTGTAGTGTAATTTTGGCGGCCAAAATTTTTTTCCCATGGCCAAATAAGCAGCCAACTTGGGGGGGGGGGGGGGTGTTGGCAGTGTGGCGGAAAATTTTCGCGACCAAAGATTTTGGGGTTTTTATGGCCAAATCACGCTTGGAAGCGACCCGTAGTGACGACTGTCGCCTTTTTACGATCGTTCATGGTAGCGGTGGTTTGGACCACAGTTTGCTGCAAGACATGAATTTTGTGGAATGAAACATTTACGTACTGTACAAAAAGCTGGAATTTATCACATTTCAATGGAAAACGTCCTTTCAAAAGTTTGAATTTGTGTTTTAAATTTGAATTTCAATACAGATAACTCGCCTGTCCGCGAAATCTTGGTGGACAACCTTTGGGCAACTTTTGCTTGGTTGACAGGCGCACATTCCATGCCCACTAGTTCAAGCATTGGTATCAATCAGGTGCAGGTGCGATTTCTACCGTGCACTGTGGATGACCGGCGAGGGTATCCCGCATTGTAAAGGTAGACGGTCCTGCTACGATGGCTGAGCTATGGGGTAATACAGCATCTTTTGCTCTGTACTACCCCATAGTTCTATGGGTGGTTGGACCATGAACAATTTGGCTGTGGCAAGAAACATTTTTCCTCTTGGGACTTCCTCTGCCACGGCCATGAACGATTTAGCCGTGGCATGATACCTTTTTCCTCTTGGACTTCTGATTCTCCTAATGGGTGTTGTTGAAGACGTAAAATTTAACATTAGAGTAGAAATAATGTCCCCATTGTTTCTTCATGATTCATACCCATTCAAACCATTAAAATGTAGTATGATTAGATATAGAACAATTTATATAATTTGTGATTTGTCCAATAATCAGGGTTGGCCGGTAAATACCGGGTGGTAAATACTGCCTTGCTATTTTTGACAAAAATGGGAAATACCAGGAAATACTGGGAAATACTACTAAAAAGTTTTTTCTTGAAGCTTAATAACAATAAAATATATAGAGATTGTTGTGCAGTAAGTGTGATTCAACACAAAATACAACAAAAAACTAACTTACCTGATGGTGGGGACCTAATAGGGACTCTTTCTGATTGGTGGGACAAATTTTCTACATGGCCAAATCAATACTAAAAGTAGGAAAATCTTAAAATCAAGTGCTTTAAATAGAAACTTTTTTCAATCATTTCAGTCTGCAAATATAGGTGAATTGCTCTATAAATCCAGAACATTTACTTAACATAGCATACCCCATAGATGATTTTATCCCTGTACACTCAGCAAGATGAGGGCTGCACCCGACTAGAAGCTACATGTTAGCACTTGATAATGTAGTGTAGTACTGTACTGTATACATGTACGGTATGTGAAATAACATTAAATTAAGTTATTATCTTGACTGAAAATTGAAAAGAGGTTTCTAACAGTCTTTTCATCTGAAATTTATCGGTTCAAGGTGGATTTGTGTAAGAAGAGCCCAAATGAATGGCATTAATGACTTTCTTAGATTACCTTGTACAACTGAAGAGTACGCTGCTAGGTATTGCCCACGTATTTTCCAATATTTCCCAGTATTTCCCAGGTATTTCCCAGTATTTCCCGGTATTTCCCAGTATTTCCCAGTGTTTCCCGGTATTTCCCAGTATTTTCCGCCTGAGTGGGAAATACAGGTATTTCCCCGGGAAATTGTCAACCCTGCCAATAATTCATGGAATTGTCCTTCAGTATTTATTTTCCTTCTTCATTTTCAGGCATCCCAAGTGATATCCCATTGTGACACACCTCTCACACAGGATGTGGCACCAGACAGCACACCCACCGATTCAAATTGGCAGAATGTTACAGTAAAGGCGGAGCCCAACATGGAAGGTATATTAGCCTATATCCAGTACTGTGCTACAAATTTGATAATCGATGCATTTAATTGTGACGAAATCATTTTTCAAACAGTGCCCTACCCAAAATAGTAATATTGATATATCATGGATTCCGATAGTGTGCTACAAAAATACAAAATTTAAGCTACAAATTTAAGGTAAGAAGTCACAAGGTATGCAGGGCATGACTGATGTTCTGTATATAAAATGGCTGATATAAAATGGCTTCATTGTCGTATCTGCCAATATAATTTTTTTTTTTTTTAAATACAAAAATGTTTTAAACCTTAGTATTTTTCATTCGTCAATTTGCACAGATCAATAAATGCATTGAAGACAATGAGTAGGAATGAACTGATATCTCTTATCTTAAAGGTATTGTTACATTTACCACAGTTAAAAAAATCTGAGCTACGTGATTCCCCATGCTACCATTGTCTTTGATAAGGTCTAAAAATGACGCCCGGAAAAAATTGTTTTTCAAAATGATAGTGCTTTAAAGGCAAGAATCACCCTGACATCAAGTTGGTTTTAATAAAAGCAGAAAAACAAGAGAAACAAATCAATGAAAGTTTGGCAAAAATCTACCAAAGAATAACAGAGTTGTGAAGTTTCAAAATTTCAATTTTGTGACGTCATCTGCGAGCATTTTATTTTTTTAATGGTTCATAATTGATTTTTTAATGAAATAATGTTTCTGATAATATATTGAATGCACAGATAAAATCATTTTCAGATTTCTGAGAAAACGGCAGTTTATGGAATTTATATCACATGACATATGGGGAGCTGCTCGCATGTGGCGTCACAAATTTAAAACTTTAAAATTCCTCAACTCTGTTATTATTTGATGGATTTTCGTCAAACCATCGTCAATATCTTTCTCTCATTGTTCTGCTTTTATTAAAACCAACCTGACGCCAGGGTGAACCTTGCCTTTAAAAAAGTGAAAATCGAAAGTTGATCGGATTCACCTGCCCATTTCCTCCCATAGACTTAATGGCCCGTATTCTCGAAGCAGGTATAGTTAAACCCGGGTCTAAGATAAACCCGGGTTTAGTTAGACCCGGGTTTATCTTAGACACCCTGTCTAAATTGTTTTGTATTCACAAAGACAAGTTTAGTTAGACCGTGGTTTAAGTCAATTCCTGGGTATAACATTCCACAAATGCCATTAATCTGCCTTCTGCACATGCTCAGTAGGCACTATGGGTTAGCTGGAATCGGCCTAATCATTATTTTTCCATAGGGGTATGTGTTATTTTACCAAAATGGCCATTCATTTGCACAAGACCTCACACCTTGTTCTTTTCAATGAAACAACTCGGTTCTTTCACTTCGGTTTCAGTAAGTTACACCATTTTGGCCAAAATACTCCATGACACATTTACACTCGACTAGATCTACAGATTAGACTGCACAATCCACATAAGCAAGATAATCTACTATTACTAACCTTTGGCTTTGCAGTAGATGATTCAACTTTGACTTGTCTTTACTTTGCAACATAGATTTCTAACAGACTCTAAATAATTGCTTCAGCCTGCTTTGTTTATCCATGACTACGTAAATTGATCTAGAGTTACAATACTCTAACGGTACCCGTATTTATTATAGTCTACTCATCATCCAAGTCCTGGCTTTGTTTATCCCGTCGAGTAGGCGAAACTATTCATCCAGTGTGTAACATTCGTAACATTATAGTAATAACTAATAGAAAACTAAGTTAGATCTAACTGTAGTTAAAGACTAACGTTAACCTGATGATAGCTAAATTAGATCCATGCCATGTTACTTGTTAGTCAACGTTAGATCATTGTTAATACTAACGTTTAGTATTTTTTTTGTCAGTAAAAAATAAACCACCCGACTTTGTGCAAATTACACAATTAACGTTACACATTCGCGGACAAAACAAACCCAACGATATGAAGTAATGTGCACAATAAACGTAACGCTAACGTCATGCGTAGCCTGTCCAGACGCCGTGCAAAGCCGCAGGCGGCGGCGATGCTTGTATTTAACGTCATGCCTAACTTGGTTAGGCACGGCCGCTGCCCCCCACACAAAATGATACAGGCACAGCTAGGACTAGTACTAGCTACGCCCGTTGTTACCGTCGTTAGATCTAACGTAGATTGAGTAGACTATGACTGTTCGGCCGGGCCTTACGTAACGATAGTCGATAGTGATACAAACGGCCGTAGCTGTAGCGTAAAAATCGTTAGATCTACGTTATGGTGCGGGCGATTGTCAAAATGAAACTCCCCACAAGTCAAATCCAAACTTACCAAAGTAAATACCTACCAAAGCCAATACCTACAAATTTTGTAGGCCAGCCGATAAATCCAGCCCAACACCCGCCGGCCTCTCTCTGCAACAAAAATTATGAGTGATGTGCATACTGTCTTGGCTCGGCATCGCCACCGGCATCGCCAGCCCAAAGACCGCTGTCTATTTAGCTTTTTTTTTAGAATGATGCACTGCCACTTACTTGATCTTGTAATTAGTTCTATTGTCTACCGCTTCCCTTCTTCTTTCTTCGCAAAGTCAACTCCATGATGACAGATTAAGCGTTGACACTACAGTTAGCCCTGACGTACGATCTTGTGCAGTACGCAGTGGCAGGAAAATGTCGCGTACGTAAACTCTATCTCTAGCTAGT